>JBAJNP010000426.1:80288-97029 GCA_036877545.1 Yasuhikotakia modesta | reverse complement strand
TGTGTGTGTGTGTGTGTGTGTGTTTGCCTGGGTTAACCTAATGAGTAAAAATGTTCATGCTAGTTTTGGCTGGCTCCTCTTTAGCTTTATTGCCTTACAAACAAACGTTGCGGGGCTGCAGGCAGATACAGCATCGCCTCCAGATACGTGAACTCAGTGACGAGTCTCCAGAGCCTCACAGGAACACAAAGCAAGGCTTAATCCATTGTTTAAAAACGGTTTCTCATAGCACATGTCTAGGTTGTGGTCAGCACTGAGTGTCTGCAGGGCAAACTGCAATGGCAAATTAGAAGATTAGATCTATTGTCTCCGGATTGGTGTTTTATGGGAAAGATTTGTGAGGTGGGCCTCTTGTGGTGTTTGATTGTGAATTAATGGGATTATTCTACGGATTCAAATGTTTGACCGCTAAGCTTCCCTTTTTAACCATTCACAGACAGAGGATTAAATCCATTCATAAAGACAGCCCCGGTTATGCAAATGAGTTGGTTTCTTGCACACTAAGTGGTTAGCCAACAAAAATGTCTGTCCTCCAACTGAATTTCTCCTTCAACTTCCTGCTTGTTTGTTATAGAAATGGCACTGCGTTGAGGAGGTCAGCGGGAAGTGGCGCTTGCAGAAGTGTAAGGGGTCTCTGAAGGAGGGGTCCAAAAAGAAGGCAAGGAGTCTTCGCTCTCGAAGCTTCAACGGCCGGGAGAAAGACTGCCACTGCGGTGACAGACCTTATAAAACTGCCAAGGCGGAGCGACGGGCGCATAGACAGTTCGCCCAGAGCAGAAGTCCACGTAAGTGTTTCCCTATGAGAAGGCCTCATTAAGTTTATATGGAATGAGTCTGTTATCTATAAAGGGCACTTGACCTAAATAAGGTGCAACACACGGCCTTGAATGGACCTTGAAAGAAGTCGCTTAACCTTTTGTTTTTTTTACCTTTTGTTAACCTTAATGTTTTTTGGACATTGACAAGCCATCTCAATATTCGGTTTCATCTTCTGCAGGTTTAGCTGCAGACGTGAATATGCTAAATACAGTTTTAAATGAAAAATTTCAATATCTGATTTGATTTTATAGCAGTTAACATTAAACAACACATGCAAAAACGAAAGACAATTTGAGACAAAAAATACCTTACTAAAGGTTTTCTTAAAAGTGATTAAAAAAGAACATTAGTTACCATAACTACAATATGAAATGTAGAAACAGAGCTGTCATATGAAATGTGCCGTAGACGACCAGTGCAGCTTTTTGCGGTAGATGAACAGGTTTTAAAGTTGCTCACTGGGCGCCACCTACTGGTGTAACAGTGTTTACTACAGGAAGATTCACTCAACATATCAGTGAGCAAACCTGAGTGATTGTTTCCAGTGACTCAGATCTTATGACCCTGTTCCTGCTTCAAACTGAAGTTTAATGGTGTTACTTGAGATGTAGTTTTTTATGTATCTGTGGCTTGTGCTAATGCGTTTCCTCAGGCTACAGACCTCGCTTTGTGCACACACGACCTGCCCGATCTCTGTCAGTGGAGTTTGAGGGTGAAATCTATGATGTGGACCTGCAGGCTGATGACAAAACCCCACTTGAGCCTCGACCAATCAGCAAACGGCACTTTGAGCCAGAGGGAGGCTTTGATTCAGATTTTGGGCTGGAGTCAGATGATGGCTCAGAGGAGATGCAGTCAGATGACACTAATGCTGTGGGCTACCCCAATTCTCTCAAAGTCACTCATAAGTAAGAGTTACTTAAGTTACTTGTTTCCTAAGCTTAGTTTACCAATGATGTTGTATTTCTGCCATTGTATGTAGTTTCTAAATTTGTTATTGTGATATGTTTGTAACAGGTGTTTTATATTAATGAACGACACTGTTCGCTGTGAAAGAGAGATTTATCAGTCTTCCAGAGCATGGAAAGACCATAAGAACTTTGTGGACCAGGAGGTAAGCACTCTAACATGACCTGGTGTTTGTTTTGGAGACCTTTATCACAGTTGTACGCTAACTGTAGGATATACAGTGTATATATCTTATAGTAGATACAGAAATACCACATGACATGTTTGATGTGGTTTGATATTCTTGTCCTGCAGATTGAACTTCTTCAGGATAAAATGAAGAAATTGCGAGAGGTCAGAGGTCATCTGAAGAGGAGGAAACCAGATGAGTGTGACTGTGGAAAGAAGAGGTCAGTACTACAATCAGACGTTGTTGATTGGTTCCTTGACTTGGGTCACTCAGAGGAAACTCTGATTTTACTATAGAGACCTGATTGGTCAGATTGGGATAGTTTCATCTTCTCATGACCTATGACCCGACCCGTGTGCGGATTGGTTGATTTGCCTCTAACCGACTCATTGTTTAATCCACCTGGGATGGGTTTCATTTTAGCCAGGCTCTAATGTTTCGTTCATTTGTGCCACAGAGAGACCATACAGGAAGTCGACAACAAGGCTCAGCTTTACAATGAGATCCGTCGCAGGAAGAAGGAAAGGAAGGAACGGAAGAGGCAGAGGAAGGGCGATGACTGCAGTCTTCCTGGCCTCACCTGCTTCACGCATAACAATGACCACTGGCAGACCGCCCCCTTCTGGAACTGTAAGGCTGTAATCATGATAAATGAGTCACAGGCATCTCCATTATTACTGCTGGGGACTGTCCATCCAGCCTGACTGTTGGTTACAAAACAACTTATTTTCTTCACAGTGGGTGGCTTCTGTGCTTGCACAAGCTCTAACAACAACACTTACTGGTGCCTGAGAACTATTAATGACACTCACAACACGCTCTTCTGTGAATTTGCCACTGGCTTCCTGGAGTACTTTGACCTAAACAGTGACCCTTACCAGGTGAGTGTTTCCAGTTTCCTAAAAGTCCATTAGCCTAGTGTTCTATAGATGGTTTCCTGTTAGCTGGGGTAGTGCTCACATTGAGATGCAGGTTCGAATCTTGACCATTTTTGTGAGGCACAACAACTCATTAAAATGTATACACTTAGTTACTTGCCTACTTGACTTGTGAATGCTTTGCGTTTTCACAGTTAACAAACACAGTCTATACTGTGGAAAGAGACATTCTGAGCCAACTACATCTGCAGTTGATGGAAATGAGAAGCTGTCAGGGTCACAAGCAGTGTAACCCCAGACCTAAAAGCCAAGATACAGGTAACTTTCCATTATTCTCCAACCCAACTGTGTGGCAAGGGAAAAAAACATGCTAGCGTTAGTTTTGTTCTATTCCATATTGAGGATAAGCTATTTATTCAAGTCAAGATTTTGTTGTCTGACTCAGAGTTCTTCCTTTGTGGAAAGTTCTGGATAATTGGCAACATATTGTGTAGCTTGTTATATTGTGTAATTTTGGTTAGAAGCATGACTGGGGTTAGCCTTGGGATGCTATGTGACATGATCTGTACTGATGGATGATGGACGGCTAGCCAAGTTTGGACTTTATCTAAACAATCTTCTCATCTCTATTTCTCATTGATGTTTTGCATTTTATTCCCTCACCAGTGGACTGCGCTCGGATTCCAGTAGCTTAGCACTCACATCATCTCATACTTTTGTATTGTTCCTCGTTCATAATGAACACCAGTGTTGATGAATGGGGCTTGGTGGAAGGAATTGTATCAGTACAGATGTTACATTTGTAGGTGTGGGAATCGATCTGTTTTCAGTGTAAATTATTTTCAACATCAAAAATGATAAAGATGTATTTATTCTAACACATTTCCTCTTTGGCTTTGTTTATTCCTTATATTTTTGGAAAGTCATTGTGGTTGGAAAGTTAGTCATTTCTGGCTAAAGTGTCATCTTTGGAGAGAGATGTCTTTATAACATCATTTGCAGTTTAGAGAGCTCCGTCATTAGGATTGTACTGTTCTGAAATCTGTTCATAATTTCCTGTGAGGAGAAACTGACTCATTCTGATGACATCGCAATAGCATAACAGCTGCCATAACAGTTGATGTTACAATTTGTATTATTGAATATCTTAATTTAATACAAGTTGTCATGAATGTTTAAAGACTAAATCAAAAATGTGACCAGATTCTGTGGAAGAATTTGGAATTAAAAATAATTTATTTACAGACTTTGTGTAATAAAACTAGTTCTGTCTGCAAGGTTTGTTGGCTTAACAATTTTGTCATGATTTGTCATTTGTTCTTACACACAAAGAAGAGTCTTACACACACAAATAGTCTATATGTACACAATTAAACAAAGTAGTTTTTGACAATGATTAGTAACTGATTACAGTATTTATAATTTTAAGTGATTTGTTTTTTTTTCAAACACAATCTTTCTTGTATCCTGGTGTGGCAACAAAGAACTTAACATTTGTAATGAACAACAATTTTTATGCATGTTAATAGATAATAGTGTGCATGACATCACATTTTTCTGTTTTTCCTGACCTTGAGTTATACAAGACCCCAGCCAACAATTTTAGGTTATAAGAATGTTTCTGTAATATCTCTATTAAGTAACAAAAATATAAATTTCAGGTTTTCAGACATTTAATTAAGGTTATAAAAATATAAATTTTCATGTAATTAAAGATTTTGTTATGATATAACATTAAAGAAACATTCTACTAACATTTACTGCAAGACCACGTTAAGATCTCTCTAAGAGAACTTTTACTGTAGGGTGCGTTAACCAACGTTCTGAGAACATTCAGTGTTAGCTGGGGCTGTATAACAGTTACCATCATGTAACATTCATTCCATCTTCGTCTTTATTCAGGCAGGAATTTTAGGATTATCCTCTAGACAGTCCTTCATCTTTCGTCACATTTTATGACCATGTCTGTAATCTAACAGTACTTCTGCGGGTTATGCGTAAAGTGCAATGTGATTGTTTTTGTTATTTTTAATCACAATAGACATATAACATCGAATTGCTTTTATTTTCCTGATCAGGGAGCAAAGATGGAGGAAGCTATGATCAACACAGGTATCCACACTTTTTAAATCCCTCATTGGCTTGTAAAATAACTGCATGGGCGGCTTGCATCCACTAATACGCCGTTGTTTCATTGAGCTAAGTGTGTGGTTGTATGCTGGGTCGATCTAACATGGAATTCAAGTCACAAGTCAAAAAACACCATTTACACTTGCATTCCTCTAATTGTAACTCCAATTTTAATCTGTTTGTTGTTTTTATAGTTGTTTCATTCAGTAAAAGTATTGATTTTCTTTTTTAAATAATCGGAGTCTTCACACCCCCCTCCGAGTTCAAGTGTTGCATTTATTGGTGAATAGCATCTTGAGCTCATTGGGTCTTTCGACTGTTTTTTTTTTACGTTCACTGCTTCATAATCACACTTTCTAACTCATTACTGCTCGCTCACACCCGTCCTGACGTCTGTTTTTTTGGCTTACCTGCTTACCAGGCAACAGCAGCATCGAAAATGGTCAAAGTTGAGGAGGCCAAGCTCGTCATTCCTGTGAGTCTTTGAGAGTATATATCTGAACCCGTTTCTGTGCTCATTCCACTCTCGAGTAGCTCTCCACACTGCTCAGCACATCTCCATACATCTCAAGTTGAGTGGCAGTTCTGGTTCAGTCCTGCCTGACCTGCTCTGGGAATTCTCATTCCATCCAAGCTTCCTTGCCTTCTTTTAAACATGCTATTTTTTGGAAATTTTCCTTTTTCCTCTTCCTCTTTTGTTTGGATTTACTGATTTCTTGGTTTCAGGTTGGCTGGATTTTCCATACTTTCAGTTTCTTTCCAAACATTGTTACATGTTTTGCTTTGATCGTCATTGCTTAGATTTTCAGTTTCTCCATGCAATTCCCTATTTTTGATATTGGATGTGGGTGTTTTGTTTGGATGCACGAGTGTTTGTTGAACTTGCTTATCACACTCCTTTGCTGCTTTGGTCTAAGGCTTATAAGGGCACTGCAGTGGTGGGGCACTAATTCAAGGTGCTGGCCTCTTAGCTAAAGCCAGAAATAATTGCATGGAAAGATGCTTTACTGTGCAGCATTTGACTGACCTAACTGATTATTTTTGCACTCTTTTCTCCAGAGCACAGCCAGCCTGGGACCCACACAGATCATAAGCTGCCCAATTTCACAGAGGATGTCAACTGGCAAGGACTGGAAGATTTGTACAGTGTACAGGAACATCTATATAGATACAGACTTAACTGCAGTCCTAACCTGGATGACTGGAGAAACTTTTGGAAGGATGTAGATAGTATGTTTGCACTGCTGAGAAACTTAAAGAAACTCAATCAAACCAATAAGCTTGACCTCCTGGCTGAGATGGGCTCCGGGGTCCTGGAAGAGGCCAGCGGTGCTGGAACCTCTTTCAGAGAGGAATGGCCTCCTACGGTTTCTCCGAACCCCATCAACACAGGTCCCCAAAACCTGACTTCCAAAACGCTTAACGAGACTCTAAAGTCTCTCAATGATCTCCCAGAGGGCCATCAAACCAAACTCAATGGTCTTCTAAGAAGAGCAACCTGGGTTCAACAGCTGGAACATGAGCTAGACAATGATGGTATAACATTTAGTGGCAACGGGGTCACCGAGTTGGAGACCCACCATGACTTCCTGTTACGCAGCACTCAAGTCCTGCAGGGTCCACTGGATCTCCAAGCACCGGGTCAGAATCTGGAAGTGGAGGAGGACATTTTTCAGACCCAAGGATACCTTCCAGTTTCCCCACAGCCAGCCACACATGTAGAGCAAGCTGGGAAGACTCCTTCATCCCAGCCTGAAGCCTCACAGAAGATGTGGAATGAAAGCATCAAACCTTTTACCCACAAGACCAGGGACCTTCAGGACTCTGAGGGTAGCGCCGCAGGCCCAAACCCTTTGAGAAAAGACTGCTTCCATGCACTGTGAATCTAGATAACTCGGAGACACTAACCCCACAGGTCATGGACTGCTTTCCTGTATGAATCATATAATGACTTATTTTATTGTATACAGGTGCTTCGATTTATTAGAAAACAGTGTTATGTATTTTGTAAAATAATTATATATATATAAAAATTATAGGTAAAATATCAGATGCATCTTAAATGTTGGGTTTGTTTTAAAGGGGGAAAACACCATTGAAGTAAGGTTTTAATATATTTTTAGTAGGAAACTGGTTAAAATGGTGAAACCATTGCTTTGGTCTTGAGTTAACTACATGCAGGTTGTTTCCCCAAGATGTTTGATGCACTTTCTCGCATTTCTTAACCACAGTTTTATCCTGCAATATCATTTATACAAACATGGTTCCATATGGACTTTTAATCCAGCTTTGACTGAGGATATTTTAGGTCAACAATATCAAACATGCCTTCTGTTGTTGTTATTTCTTAAGCTGCATTTCAGTTGTTGTTGTTGTTACGCGCGTGCCTGGTTGTTGACGTTTGAGTTTACTTTGTACAGTTTATTTGGTTCCTTACACCGTTTATAAAACACTGCTTAAACATTTTTATACACTTGAATTGTGGGTTTAAATTGTTAAACTATCTGGTGAATTGGTTTTCTCACATTGCATCACATTAATGTTTGATAGTTCGATTGCATTTGATCCATACAATGAAAGAAGGGCATTCACCTTAAGTGCTTTTATCATTTGACTTAGGATGGAACAACAACATTTAACATCTTACTAATACTAACCCACAGCAATAATGTTTTATAACACAGCTTTTTTGGTTTGAAGTATGTGAGACAGGATTTGGTTCAAACTTTATTTAGAGTTTTGTGTTACTCTGTGCCTGACCATTGCAAAGTGTCTAAATTCATTTTTAAAGTAAAAATAGTTTAAATTTAATGCGACCTTTTAAATTTACAAATATTACATTCTTTGTAACCAACGGTGTTAGAACAATTCTGGCTTCTGGAAAGCTGTGAAGCTGTTTTGAAATAAAAACCTGCCAATTGTGTTTCACTGCTTTTTTTTAAACTTTAAAACAAAACCATTTAAATGTATTTGTTTTTAAGTTACATTTAACAAATACAGAGACGTGCATTAAATGCTTTTTGTTTGTTTGTTTTTTTGCCAGGAATGTGTGTGTAAAGTTTGACTTTTTTTCACTAGAGGGCAGTACTGTACCTTAGTTTAAACCCAGTCATAAATATTATTGCTTATAAAACTGCCAAGGAGGTTTAATAGGCATAATATATTTGAAGTAAGGAATATGTATTATTCCCGGCAATTCCATGCAAATTCTGTTTTAAAATGTTTAGTGTTTTTATTATTAAATGTCAGTCTATTCCAATAGGTTTTTCACTTTGCAAAAGTAATAGTAGACAACGTGGTAATTTGGGACTGAAGTTTTTACTTTGATTTTGCTGTAGTAAGCCAATCTGACCTGCAGGTGGTGATACTGTACTGTACTGTACTTTACTGTACTGTACTGTACATCGTGCGCAACTTCAGAAGGATAAAGGGGGAAAGTTTAAATGTGTCAATCTACCATGATTCAAGATGTTATTAATATAACATGTTATTCATATGTTATTTTTTGCTGAATAAACAAACATTTGCATATTAATCTATTAATGTTAAAGGGATGTTTTATGTCATAAATGTTCATTGTTTCTGAAACGAGAAACACTCAAACACCCTCAACTTACTTTGTATAACCCCAGGACTTCATGGTTTTCTGACCTGTCCGCTATAAAACATTAAATACTATATTTAAGTCTCTGTGAATAGCTCTGTTATTAAAATGTACATTTTGTTTTTAAAATTTATATAGTTTGTTTTTCAGTTAGTGCGTTTAATGCTTTTGGCAAGTCGTGAATCTTACTGGCTACTAATTAGAAACGATGGCGTTTAAGAACTACGTTTCCCAGAATGCACCTGGAAGACTCGTTTGCCCCTCCATCAAATCCTCAACCTCATTCGCTTACTGTGTGTCGAGGACAACAACTCACTACCTCTGCATGCATCTGCCAGTGTAAGTACATGATTTATCACTTACTTTCGTATTGCTAGTTTTAATCTTTTAAGCCTCGATATTTTAACTAGCTCTAATATTTATAATATCTCATATTTAAACTGTCAGTGTGGAGACTTACTTGACATGAATGGATCAGTGTTTAGATTTACGTTATATTGTAGGAGATTTTAAAAATCTTCCTTATGTATTTTGCACGATACGTAAGAAAATATTTGCTTTAGGTAAACAAATGATGGCGACATGCTGACACCGTTTATTATTGTTATAACAAACACAATTTCTCGGTGGTCGGTCGCACGTTTTGGTGATTCTTTGTCTAACTGGACCTTTAATCCACGCAGCGTGATTTCAGAAAACAAATGGCAGCATTTGTAGTTGTTTACATATAAATGTTTAAAGAGTTACTAAATGAATCCCTTGCAATAATGTTTGTTTCTTTGTTTTGTTTCTCAGCTTTTGTGCGCAGATGATTCATTGAATTTCATCGGATACGTTCTGCAACAAAGATTTCAGCATCATGACCAGAATAAAATCGTTCCTGTCTGATATAAAGCCACATAGTTGCGTTATAAAATCCGTTCTTGTTTGTGCGATGTGAACGCACACTTCTAAATAATGAAGAATGAAGGGTAACTTGTTGATGGGGATTATTATCCTTAGATTTTTAAATTGTTTTAACTTCTTCATCTCATTTGTCAGTAATGTCTCATGTCCAAACGTGCTGCCAACTTATTGCATTTACAACTGAATCCTACTTTTATTTAACTTTGTTGTAATTGTAACATTCACCCAAAATGACTTTGTCATACAACGATGAGACTAAGAGTAAAGTGTCGGAATCTCTTGAGGTCTGTGAATTCCAGTGTCGGTACGGAGATCCGGATGATTATAAGTCCAGGAGTTTGCCGGTTCTTAACGGAGTCTGTCCGACCATTAAAACACTGGAACCGAGGCTGGTCAGCACGACACAGACTTCAGTTCAGACTGACCAGTGTTCAGTATTCAGTGACTTGTGTCACAAAGGAGACTCCAGTGACTTGGATTCACCCACCAGAACCGATTTCTCCCCCTCCATGTCCAGCATGGTTGGGCTTAGCAGCTCTGTAAGAACCGAAACCAATCGAACGGGTGGCAAAAAAATAGGTTTTTCGCTTATAGGGTTCATCCGCTTTCCTGTGAGGAAATATATCAGGATGATTTTGTCAGACTCCAGGTGTTTTTTGTTCTGTATGTGTTACCTGACGTTTATCCAGTCGTTGATGGTCTCAGGGTACCTCAGCAGCGTCATTACCACCATAGAGAAGAGATACAGCCTCAGAAGCTCCGAGTCTGGACTGCTGGTGAGTTGTTTTGACATTGGCAGTCTGCTGGTGGTGGTCTTCATCAGTTATTTCGGGGGTCGGGGACAGAGGCCCCGCTGGTTGGCGGTCGGTGGGGTGTTTATCGCTGTGGGAGCGGGTCTGTTTTCCCTTCCGCACTTCATCTCCCCACCCTATCAGATCCAAGAAGTCAATTCCTCCACCGGGAACGAGGGTTTGTGTCTGAATGGCAACCGGAGCAGAGACCCTCTGGACGTGTCGTCCTGTCCACGGGACCAGGAGGGCAACGATCACTCTGTGTACGTCGCCCTGTTTATCTGCGCCCAGATTCTGGTGGGCATGGGTTCCACTCCCATCTACACACTGGGTCCAACATACCTGGATGATAATGTAAAAAAGGAGAATGCATCTCTCTACCTTGGTAAGAACCTACATGTGTGTCTTATATATTGAGTGTGACACGTCTTTCAATGTCATTCTCTCTGTATTTTACGTACATGTTAATATGAATTTACTCTGTGTTTTGTATTGCAGTGGAAACGGTTTAATTTGAAGTTTTCTGCATTCTTTGTAACAGGTTGGACAGAATGTTTGGGAAATGCCCTGGATAAGGTGGAATAACATGTCAGAAATAATTGGGAAAATTTATACTATCCTTGGGTGGAAAACCAGACAGAATGGCAATAATACATGATCACATGACCCATGTTCCTTCCTACGTGATCATTTGTCTGTTCTCTTATTCAGGGAAATTCTTATTGGTTTACAGCCATTATGATTTTTTTCTGCCACTATGGTTTCAGAGTTGTTTTTTGTGATGTGATTTGTGATGATGAAACTACTCAGTCTCTTAGTGTGACATCAGCATTAGGTCATCATCTTGTTTTTGTTATATTCAATATTATGCTCTTATCAGAGGGTTAAGTCATAACCATGGCAACCATGGAAGTGCAAAGCATGCTGGGAGTTTGTGTGTGCGGTGGCTCTGACAACACAAAAGCTTTATGGTTGGTTTAAACAGGCCAGTGATTTTGACACAGAATGAGTTTTTTGAAAGCCCTTTTGTATTGGTGGGTAAGTGGGGCAGTGCACGCCCTCGGTCTGGGGCACCGGGCGTCTGGTTGTTACCCCAGCTGTACGCACTCCCAGCATCTTTAAAGGCCAGCCCAGGGCTATTCAGAAATGTGGTGGGGTTGTTGTGTTGGGTGAGGCTGCATCAGTAACACACACACACTCTTTGGAATAATGAGCTGGCTGTTATAAAGTATATGTACTACAGGCTTGTAGTCAATGTATTGATCAGTGCTTGCATCACCTGAATTCTGTGAGGGAGGTGATGCAAGCGAAGAGAGAGAGAGAGGGAATGACAAAGGAGAACGACTGGCTATTTGTGTATCTCCATTCTGATATCCTAAAGTATTTCTTCTTTCTGATATCATAAATGATTTGTATCTATAGAAACATAACGGATAAAAGTTTTAAAAAAAAAATCTTTAATCTAGTTGTTAGTTTAGTTTAATAAATTCTTTATCATTCAGTATATAGTATTATGTGGGTTTATTAACGTTAACTGTGTCAATTCAAAGTCAAACCTGTACACACACTATAACTGCATGTTTAGTCCTCACTATACGATTTCCTCTTTTGTAGCCCTTCATTGTTGAAGTGAGGCTCCAGGTCTATGACTGATCTATGACTGATATAATCACACAGATTTATTTTGGTTTTTGGCCGTTATGTTTTCTGTGTTCAACAGAGCGATCATAAGACCCAGATGACACCCCTGTGAGTGAGAATGTTTTTTTGCTGGAGTAATTGAAGGATGCTGTGAAACGGATGGAGTGTGTTATATTGGTCTTCGCAGTGTAAGGTCTCCTGGTGCAAACACATCAACTCATTCTTCCTGCTTCTGTTAAATTTAGACGGTGATAACAGCTGCTGTGTGTTGTGTGTGTGTGTGTGTGTGAAGGAGAGAGAGGAGACAGATTTTGACTCTGTGTTTAATTCTAATGCACTTGGTTTTCAGTCAGAGCACAAAAACAGAGACAAACTTAGTTTGGGTTACTGCAATATACAGGGAAAAAGTACATTACATCCCACTAATCCAGATTTTGACTCTGTGTTTAATTCTAATGCATTTGGTTTTCAGTCAGAGCACAAAAACAGAGACAAACTTAGTTTGGGTTACTGCAATATACAGGGAAAAAGTACATTACATCTCACTAATCCACACAAAACCTAAAAAAATGCATTAGTAACCAATGAAATTAACTGATAAATGTAGATGTATCTATATTATTAGTTTGTTAACAAATGCAGTTAACTAATGTTGAGTGTAATGTTGAGTGTACCTAATGTAAAGTGTTACCAGTTATTCTCATGACACGCTCACTCCCAGATTTAACTACACAGTCCTCTTCTGTTCTTGAGTTTATTTTTTCCATCACGTTCTGCCAATTATGTGAGATCACATTCTTAGATCGTCCAGTGCCTGTGTGTTTGTGTCGCCCTACAGAACATTTGCACCCGTGTCACGGCATCAGTGGGTTCCCTTCCATCTGTAAGTCACTGGTTTAGTTACAAATTGAGGTCATCAGCAGAGCCTTACAGCTCATGACTGCTCTACTGTATTACTCAGAATGTAAACACGACTTCCTCGTGTCGTTCTCAGCAGACGGTGACTGTCAGGGGGGAATTATACGCTATGTCACCTGAAGTGAACGCTTTCTGTGATTGGACGATTGTCTTCTGTTTGAATGCGGACTGTGACACTGTGATTACATTTCTGTAGCCCAGCATTCTGAGCAATTTGATGTCTGATTTTTTGGCTGGTCCAAAACAGTTGGTTGCTTTTTATTGGTTCTCACAAAATCAACATAACCAAGTTTAATTTGGCTAGTGTGGGCTATGAGAATAATATATAATTTTGTCTTGCATGACTTTAACAGCATGGAATGATTTTACATAGTCAATTTATGTGATTTAAGCGAGACAAATGGAGCCATTACTCCCATGTGCGTGCGAGTAGCCAGAGTGGCCCTGACAGATGTCACATGTTTGAAATGGGATCAGAACACTTGTTGTGGCATTCATTAGAATTAGCATCTGTCCGCAGGGATTGTGAACAATGTATGTCACTTTGAACAATTCAAATTCAATGATCTCATTCGACTGAGATAAATGTCAGTGTTGAAAGAGCTTTTAAAAAAATTTTGTTGTCTGTTGTCTGTGCTGACCTCAGTTCTCAAAAAACAGCTTGTTGCTGTTTGTTGACACAGGCGAATTTGAGAGTTCATATGAACCTAAAACCACATTATTTTGTGTGATAATAGTAAAGCAAGTCCGTCCATCTTTTTGATAAAGCCGGTTGTTTTGCTGTTTGAATTTATCTCTCTGTTAACTGTCTTCAGGACTTTGTCTTATCTGCCAACCTTCCCTGAGGAAAACTCAGCTCTTTGCTGAATCGCAAACGTTTACCACATTTCAGTCTCAGCCCAGCGGCTGTGGAAAGACATTCTCTGAGGTTCTTTGCGAGTTAAGGCATCTGTTACATATGCCTGTACAGTATTTTCAGTCTGTGAATATCAAGACGTTGGCATTTAGAAAAGCCAGCATCAAAAATGTTGCTTCTAAGGTCATTTTTCACTGATATGAGATTTGTCTACTAAACATTTTCACTCAGAACAGATTGTGCCATGAAACAACAGCAGCTTTGAGTTTTGTCCCATGAGGGATGGCTTTCTGTTTAACATTATATCTTATATCTTAATTAGTCCAGTTCTTCTTTCTTATGCTAATCTCATTTAAAGACTTTGCCCCAGTTTAATCTGAATTTGGACCTTAGCAGCTGCTGAGAGGCCTGGACATGATGTTGTGGTGTGTCTGGAATATTGATGTATAATTTAGCTTAGTGATCCTTCATCTTGCTCCAGTATTTACCTCAGAGTAAAGATGTTCCACATGGATCTTTATCTGCTTTCTGTGAGAATTATCCAGGATCTGTCCTGCTAACAGAACATTCTCCGAACGTTGGCTGACGTTCTATAGAAGTTCATTCAAAGTTTAAAAAGCGTTCTTGCAGTAACACTAGCAGAATGTTTTGAAGTTATATGGTGTATGTCAAAAACTTGCTAGTGGAACATTTTAAAAATGTTACAGAATAATAACATGTTTGAAGTCAGACATTATGCTAGACTTTATATCAGACATAATGCTACTGTTTACATTATATTTGGTCATTCAAACCAGGTGTTTGACTATTGGCATGAAGCCTGGTGCATATTCACTGACTACACCGTCCTGCCACTGAGGTCGGCACAGAAAAGCTGACCACCTCACTGCCCCCTTCATCCCATCAGACATTATTGTTTGTGGCCGCTCTGCAGATAAATACGATGTGCTCGGCCCAGATCAGGCTCTTTCAGAAAGAATGTGCAGAGAGATCATCTGTCACTTGTCCAGAATACTGGGTCATGACAGAGGCATTTCTAAAGCTCATGCAATCGGTGTAAAGCCAGTTTGTAATTCAGCGTGAGAACGCTGAAATGTCTCATCAGACTCCCAGTCTAATAAGTGAGAAAATGTTTGTTGTTTTATTAGGGTGTTATAGAGATGACATCACAGATGATGTCAGAATGCATGTGAGTTAAGTTATTATTTTTTTTATGAATGTGTCCTCATAATATTTAAATTAAAATTTGAAAATGTACAAGAATTTGACCCTTGAGTTCTACAATAACAACAAATTTACAATGTGGATG
Source organism: Yasuhikotakia modesta (assembly GCA_036877545.1). Lineage (NCBI taxonomy): Eukaryota > Metazoa > Chordata > Actinopteri > Cypriniformes > Botiidae > Yasuhikotakia > Yasuhikotakia modesta. The sequence goes on along the minus strand of JBAJNP010000426.1, from coordinate 82,039 downwards.
TGAGACGTGTGACCTGGTCCCTTTTGTTAATTTAAGTAGAAACTGCAGATAAATAATATAGTTTAAGCCTAAGAGTTTTTTCATTTCAATTTAAGGTCAGTCATTCTGCAGTCTCATAGGAAATTTAAACCCAGGCCTCTGAATCACAGTTCACCAATGAGAAAGATAGTCCTAAATATGTCAATACAGACACAATGTTTTTGTCAGTGGAGGAAGAAAATCTTTTCCCAGTGTGACTTTGTAACTGGAGCAGTGTGACACTCATAGATGAAGATACATTAGCAGGGTCTGTTTCCTCAGTTCTTTTGCCCCATTTATAGACCTGCTGTTATCTGAGTTACAGGAAAATTAAGGAAGGAGCTCACATAACAATTTATTTACAGTACAAACTGGAATCTGAGAAACCTACATGTAGGCATTTTCAATTCAAGGATGCTGAATAACAAATATTAGAGTCATATAAAACTTGTATGACTATTGTTCTGTCTTGTGTAAGCTGGGTAAAATGTGTTAAATTGATATTGTCACTGGATGGTGTAACATAACGTTGCAAATTGAGGTAAGGTCAAGAAACCATTTCAAACACTGACCACTTGCTCAATATGTGATTTTTGTTTGTTTTAACCCAAAACATTACAGATTGCAGGTTCAATTCCCTGTCCGACCCTACAGGAAATGAGTCCCGGTGCACTCTTTAACAGCTAATAAAAACCAACATAGCAAATAACATTAAGGCATCAATTAGTCTGTGGAACACGAGGGCAGGTCCATGAGGAGACTTCAGCAGTTTACTGCCATTTCAGGATGTAGGAGGGAGACAGGAGGTCCCTGACAGCTTAGCTAGTGATATCTGCTCCAATAAACCTCTTTCCATTAGCAAGAGGCTCTGTGAAGCAGAGTTATCAGTTTGCAAAGAATGTGCCAAGAGCAGTGTTATTGAAATTCTGTTTGTTAACTATAAATGCCTGTTAAACTGTCTCTAGGCCGTCATGTTATTGATTTGATACTTTATGAGGTAACGCTATAGCGGTAATATGCAGGTCAAACTATGTGTGTTTTTCAAATGCGTTTGTAGAAGTTTAGTCATGTGACTTGAGCAAAATATACAGTACATTTGTTTTACAGAACACTCGAAAACACTCCAAGTTATTTGAAAGCAGAAAATTGGCACTTTAAAGTTAATCAGACACTTTTATTGACTCGTGCTCTCACGACTGGACACTGCATCAGTTTCTCACCCATTTACAGTCCAGGAAATGACATTATTTATGTTACAAGCTTTTGTTTTACTTACGCTTGATGCAGCAGTTGTTCAGAACTGCCATCACCGTTCCGTACAGAGGGTTTTTTAATGAAGGCGATTCCTGCCTCGGTTTGAGTTTAGGGTGGAGTTGGGATCAGCATTGGTGATGGAGATTTGTAGAAGATGTTGCTGTCAGCATCGGTCGCGGTTCCTCATGCTTGCATCAGGATCAGCAGAAACAGTGAGGGCAGTCAGCAATGTGAAGTCCAGAAGATGCTTCAGCAAATAAAACTAAATAAAAATAAAACATTATATGAGTGAACTTCTTGTGGCTTTATGCCTTGTGCTGATCCATAATATATCAGTTGAGCAAGTAACTTGTTCCAAGTCGAATTCCAAGTCACTTTATAATGTCTGATTCCTAGTGACTTATACTAAGTGTCTTGGAATTAGAATGTGTGTGTGTGTGTGTGTGTGTGTGTGTGTGTGTGTGTGTGTGTGTGTGTGT
>JBAJNP010000426.1:0-80238 GCA_036877545.1 Yasuhikotakia modesta | reverse complement strand
TGTGTGTGTGTGTGTGTGTGTGTGTGTGTGTGTGTGTGTGTGTGTGTGTGTGTGTGTGTGTGTGTGTGTGTGTGTGTGTGTGTGTGTGTGTGTGTGTGTCAGCCATAATGTGAACAGGTGGACACGTATCCCAGCTGGCTTTGAAAGGTTTAGGGGGAAGAACATATTTTTTAGCAGGTCTTCAGGCAGAGCAGGTTAGCTGACAGCTTCTGAATTAGGATCTGCTGTTATGAAGAACTCTGGCCTGGATGTGTCTGGTGTACTGACACATAACCTACTTCATTCCTATCTGACTGTAGCAGAACACTTCTATAACACAATAGATTTATGGTAAGAGTAACAAAACTGTCACTGATCTAGTAAGTCCTACTGCAACAGGACTAGTGTTTCCCGAGGAGGTAAATTTGTGTTTTACTGACAGAAATTGTGATTTTAACTGAAATGAAATGTGATAACTTGCCTGTAAAAAAGTCTGTGCTTGTATTTTCTTCGCAATTGCTAACTTAAGGCAGGGTAATTGTATACAGAAACATTTTTATTATGCTAGTTAAAAATCTCTTCACATTTGGTAGCAATAATTGGTCTAAATATAGTTAAATTAATACATATATTCTATGTAATGTGCAGGTCTATAAAAGCATTCAATTGTTGCATTCAGTCCGAATATAACAACAGAATGTCTTGCTTGTCAAACTGTATGCATTTATGTGTTTAAAATAAAATAGGAGCAGGAGCTAAAAGTAACTGCCTTTAAGGAACATTTGTTCCTGATGTCACGTCAGTGGTATAATTGCTTTAGATGGAGTCAGAACATTAGAACATACTAGAACATTAAACAGCCACTGGATGAGATGATTTGAAGTGACAGTGTACATGAGACAACTTCACCCTCTGAGGAGTCACATGGACAGCGGCATCTATGAGATGAAGGGCACATTCAGGGGATACCATTGATTTATTGTAACTGCCTTCCACAATCATGTCATTCCAGTGAACAATTTTAGGTTGTTTTCCTAAAGAATGTTTTCCTAAGGCTTTTATTAACCAACTAAAAACATTGGTGTTATTTTAAAAGTGAACGTACCTAAAAAAACATCCAGTTTTTCAGACATTAGAAAAAATTCAGTTATTCTGTCAAACCTTTTTATTAGCAGGGAGTCATTGAGGGTTTTTTATTAGCAGTGGATCAATGGCAATGAAGAAGCTGTGATAATAATCAAGTGCTGCTGACTGGTTGTGTGGGAATACTGAGTTTGCTGAATAAAGCACAGAGTTTTATCTCCCTCTTTTCTTTCTGTCTCTTCTGTGTCAGCTACATTTCTACTTTTGTTTGTTGGATTGTTGCTGCTCTGTGGTTTTTGAGGCCCCTGTGTGGCCCCTGTGCACCTCATTACTTTAAAGTTACACCTGCCTCAGGGAAACAAATGCCCTCTGAAAAAACTTCTTCACAGACATGTGCTTGAGTTTCCTCCTATTGATGAGAGTTATGGCTTCTGTTCTTTGTTTCAAGAAGTTCCTTTGAACCAATCCCATTTTTCAGCGTTCCTTCACGTGAAAGGCCCGAGGGTTGTTTTTTTCCCCCCTTTTCTTTTACTTTATAGATTTCCGTACCTGTGTAGACCCTGCTCATGTTTTCCAGCCTAGCGAAACTTGATAGGCTGGACTCGTTTGCTAGACTTATTTGCTCTTTAGGTTGTGAATTTAGCTGGCTAACCATCTAAACCAGCTAAACACCACCCTGACCATGTTTTAAAACCAGCATAAACCAACATCTTATGCTGGTTTGCTGTGATATTTCTTTATTGTCATTCATAGACTAAAACAGAGCTGTCAATACTGTTGTCTCATTTGTCTAGGATTTTTTAATAAATGTCAGGATAGTAACAAAGCCATGTTTAAACTGATTTGAACTGGTATGATGGGCCAATGAGGGACAGCTGTGTCAGGACATGATATCAGTTCTGATAGGGTCTTCCTGGGTGACATATATAAGGTTATTTGTAAGAAGACACTGCTGCGTCAGCAGTTGCCATGACAATGTCAGTCCCTATGTCATTGTCCTTTTCAACCGTCTCCTGGCAATGTTACAGAGTCACACAACCAGAGAGACACAGGGTGTCCACTTAGATTATTTAAAGTGAGACAACTTTTGACATCAGATGCCACATTTTCATTGGTTACATCACTTCTCGCCCTAACAAAAAATAGCTTCAGCTAAAAGCTATTTTCTGAATATATCTGCTCCACTCAGGGCCATTTTGCACTATGGTATTTGTTGTGAATGTTGCATGATGAATTGCACCATGTTGTGCTGCTGTTGTGCTTACGGCACAATTCTCCTGGGGTTCGAGGCACCATTAGAGCCCAGTGAGATATTACACAACTCATGCCCATATTTAATCTGGTTTCTTCTTATAACAAGTCAAACAGACTTGCAGAAAAGCCCCCATAGGGACAACGGGTGACATTGGGGAACACAACAGCATTTTATTACATCAGTTTCTTCACGCTCAGGTGTGTTTTAAAGCTGCTACAGGCCGTTAATTCTTTGCAGTTGTGTGGACTTCACCTTGCGAAACCTTCACATTGGATTGGTGTGAACTTTTACTTGTCTGTGTGTAACGAACTTAAATGATTAATCTCTCATTATTATTTTTGGCCTGTTGAGAAAAATAGCACAAAAAGTTCTTGTGTCCATCGATCTGTCTTCTGTAGAGATGATAAATCTTCAAGCAGAACGTCAACATCAGGTGTTGAGGGCGTTTGAGTCATTGTGAGAAGGTGACCTTGTGACTAAATCATGTCTGCATAGGAGAACATGCACTCATTCACACTTCTCAGGATGACCTTGAGTGACATTGAGGCGTGATGCAGCGCCCTGCGGTTGCGGTATCCACTGATGCGCGAATGCAGCTTGAATGTCCTTCGGCTTGCGCGGCTGCTGCTCAGTGAAGTTTTTTCAGTTTACTGAAACCTGATTGGTTGCTTTGGTTTTTTTTTTGTAGCAAGGACGACATTGCTAACGTTGCATTTGTGTTGACTAGCGCTGCACATTCTGCGACACGTCGAATAAGAAACTCTGCTGCGCAGGTTGAGATTAAAAGTTTGATTTGGAGTTCCCAGACACCAATAATTACACCAATGCGATATTGCATAGCCAGCATGTTTTAAACCTCTGTCTGTCTTTTCCCAGGACAAAAACAACACAATGCATGCTGGGTAGAGGTTGAATATGGGCTGGATTTCTGCCAGGCAACAGAGAACCTTAAAGGCTGTCCAATGAAATTACCTTCCTTTTTTTGCATAACACTTTTAACAAGATAAATTGAGCCAAACGAAGCACCGGTACACAAATGAGGAAGATGAAATATGTGTGTCACCTGGGCAATGTTTGAGGTGAATCCTCTTAAATGATATTGTAGCTGGTAAGAGAAGCTGGTATTAATAAGTGTTATATTGACCTCTGGTCTGAACCATTTTCATACTGAAGTGATCAGTTGTCGGTTTACATTTACTATAATAATTCTGGATTGAATTCTGTGAGTTTAAAAGTTGATTTTGTGTGTGTAGTTATTTCTGTACTGTAGTTAATGGATGACTTGGTAAACATTTGCTATGTTAGCTGTTTGTAAGATTCTGTATTTTCCTTTCTGTAGTTCTCATGAGTGTTTTAAAGGAAGCCGTAATTTAATTAGATGTAGATAAGGACAATAATATGAATAAGCGAAGTTCAAAATAACAGTTCTATCATTTTGGTTACTTAATGGAAACATCAGGGATGCATTCTTACAATCATACATTGCTATCTGAGTATGTGCATTTTCCAGTTAGGTGATTGGTTCCTACATCCACCATATTGACAGCACTGCAGTCTTCCCTGTTGATGTTTTGACATGGGCTCCGTCTTCATTATTTCCAATGCTTGATATCTGTTATGCCTGTTATGAGTAGAACTTTGTACATCACTGCTATTAATTCAGGTTTTTCAGGTTGCCATTAATTCACCCCCACAGAACAGAAGCGTGACGCATAATGAGTGTTTATCATTTCAGGGTACGTGACTCAATGAGTCAAGAGCTCTCAGGCCCTACAAGCAGAAGGAAAATTGGCCTTAATCAGACTAACTGATACAAACTGTGGGTGTTGCAGAGTGAGGTTTGTAACACAGGCTTGTGTGTGTGTTTTGCAGCTATTATGTATGTGATGGGAGCACTGGGACCAGCTGCAGGGTATCTACTGGGAGGAGTTCTGATCGGTTTCTACGTGGACCCCAAAGCCATCATCAATATTGAGCAAAGTGACCCACGCTTTGTTGGCAACTGGTAATATATGTTTTGTGTTTGTGTGTGTAGTCATGTCACATTCTCAAACAAAACCACTTAATTTGTAGAGGCTTCAAGTTTTGCAGTGTTTTTTCAGGAAGCAGCGTTAACCAGAGTGGGTGGAGCTAACGGTGACCTGTTATCATTAATCCGTACGTTTGTGTTTTCAGGTGGAGTGGTTTCCTGCTCTGTGCTTTCGCAATGCTGTTGGTGATCTTCCCAATGTTCACGTTCCCCAAAAAACTGCCCCCTCGTCACAAGAAAAACCATGGAGCAGACAAGACCTCCAACGATGACGACGTCCTGAAGGAGAAATCCGACAGTAAAAGCCAGACGGTCGCGTCTTCCATGAGCTTCGGAAGAGACATCAAAGGTTTGTCCGTGATGAATGATTGGTCGCTTAAAGGTCATGTGGTGATTTGCACAATGGGCAGCTTGTGTATAAATCCTGGAGTGAAGATGTCTCCTGCTTTCCTCCATCTGGCTCTATAATCATTGACACTCAGGACTTGTAAGTATTGTAAGAGACCTCAGGAATTGTTGATGTTTTCATTCACCATATAAAGAATTATTAGGCCTTTATCCTGTGATCTTCATAAGTGTTGAGACAGTAAAGGACAATTGCTCTGTTTGCTATGGTGTCAGCAAGTATTTTATGAGGCTAATACAGAGTGTCTCATTTTAGGACATTTTTCACAGTTTTTCTGTCAGAGAAAAACTCTTGCTCTCTTGTCTTTATCTTGACTTATGTGTGTTCTCACCGGACACAAAAATATATGTGTCAGGAGATGTAAATAGATTTATTAAACAGTTTATAAAGTTATAACTGAAGACTACATAATCAGATTCTGTTTTCTAGTATTCACCTGGGAAGAGAAATATTGACAGTTCTGCCATGCTCAACACTAATATAGTTTCTCACATTAATGACCTATAGCTGCATCGCTGCTGGGAAATTTAGGTTCGGACATTTTGTCCTTTCAGAATGGACGCGTGTTCTTGTGCCAGCCGGCTTGCAGAGAAAGGTCAGATTTGGCTTGGTCAAAGTGAAAGAGTTTTTAGAGAAATAAAAAACAAAATTTGTCATTTATCAGTAGTCTGTGTCCTGTGACATTATATGTGTATGTTGTAGAGTTTACTGTCGATTCTTCACACTATTTTTAAATTGTAACTAGATTAGCAGAAATCATTATTATTAGCCTGGAGAGGCTTTTGTCCTGCTTTGTCAAATACACGCAAGTGACTACAATGAAGACAAGCCCTGTTCTATAAACCCACTGTAACCTACTTCCACCCCCCGGCCTGCATGAGTTTGCATAAGTAGACTTACAGCATAACTGTTCCTCAGTAACTATAAGAGGGTGAAGAGTTCTGAGGCCTCTGTAGAGACAAGCTATTTTGTTAATTACTAGGTAAAGTTTATAATCTGGTTGCTTTTTTGTCAGCGCCTGTGTCCCACTGATGCTCTGAGGGGTCAAGGGTCAACATTCAGGAGCGAATGAATGTTTGCTTACAGCGAGTTACCATGGAAACAGCACAGGGTGCTTACCTGCGAATAAAAAGCCTCGATTCGCCATGGTGAAGCGTTCGGCTGAAAGATGTTACTGTTGCATGTTAGAACAGAAGCATCTGTTAGTATAGATTATATAGATTATGTTTTGGAGGTGATGGGATAAACAATGGACCACATTGCTGAGCATACTGTTAAAGGGATAGTACAATCAAAATTAACATTTAGCAACATTTACTCAGAATTGTCTCTGTGGTTTTGTGTCCATACAATGGAAGTCAATGTGAACTGTGGTTTCATCACCAACATTCTTCAAAGTATCTTATTTTGTGCTATGTTAAGGCAACAAAGTCAAACAGGATGATTAAATGATTTATTTAGAATTAACATTTTGGAGTGAGCTATTCCTTTGTGTTTAATGAAATTATTGAAATGGAAATTTGCATGACAGTGGTTGTTTATATTAGTCATTTATAGTCTAAATGCTTTTATTCAATGTAATCAAACTGGATTAACTGTGTTTTGTGCTTCTGTGTTTTGAGCAGATCTTCCAAAGGCTGCCATACGGATCCTCAGCAACAAGACGTTCCTGTTCATGAGTCTGTCCTACACGGCCGAGAGCGCCATCGTCACGGCCTTCATCACCTTCATTCCCAAGTTCATCGAGTCACAGTTCGGAATCCCTGCTTCCAATGCCAGCATTTACACAGGTATGACATCATCATGCATTATGATGTAATCTATAATTAAACCACTACTGGTAATTAAAATCAGACACTTCCTCCCAGTCACATAGCACATCATTTACACCCATGTTCATTTCATTAAAATAGTGTGTTAGAGAAGATGTGGGAAAGCAAGTGTGATGTATAATTTCTCAAACAGCTGAACCCACTTTTATTTGTGAAGGCATATTTGATTGCTGCTATATAAAGCTGCTATCCGGACATTATTGCCCGTATGAGTGAGTACATCTTTAGCTGGATGTCAATAAACCATTAAGATGACTCTATTGCTTGTTTGTTCTTTGCTCCTCTGAATACATTTTCACCTCAGTGTCCCTCCCTCTGACTCTCTGGACATTATTAAGTCATATATATGACCATGTGTCTGAGACAGACGCTCTCTCATGAGTTCATGGGAAGCCAGCCAGGATTCCGTAGGGAGTGTAAAATCTGCGTCTGTCGACCGGGTCAGGCTGGGGCTGCTACTGTGAATGCTAATCCAGTTTATTTACTATATAACTGCTAAATAATATAATCCCTGTTTGATATTTTAATCATGTTACACACAGAACTGTGTTTAGCACAGACTGAAGTTGGTATTATTGTCCATCTTCACACTGTTCGTTCTAGCACTCAACAGTGTAAAATATGTCACCGTGAGGCTGAAATAGATGTGAGTGGTTACTGGCACGTTGCTATGGGGTTGTTAGGTCGTCTCTAAACTAGTACCACAAATATTACCTCAGTGAGGTATTTCAACTAGCAGGCTTCTGTATGGATGCAGTAAACAGAAGCACATAAAATGTGTCACTCATTTGCAGAGTTTTAGTCAGTACATTCACACAGACCGAACGCTTTACACATCAATAGATGTGGATGCTGTTAATCGGTTTTGTGCTGTTTTTTCAGTTGGCTGCCAAGAGTCCGTTTAGCCTGTAAGATTTGCAACTGCAGTAAAGCTACAGACGACTGGACCATAAACTACACACATGAAATCAGATGGACATTTACTGTCCAGCTTTCATGCAAATGAATTGCAGGAACTTCAAACTTGAATCAAGGTGTAAACAGAACATTAATATTAACTGTTGACTTTTAACTATTTATTAACTATTAAATATGAAAGAATAACAGAACAACTTTGTAACTGTGTGTGTTAATCGATGTTTCACAATGGCTTTGTTTTTTAACTTGGTAATTTATTCGGAAGTTTGCTACCGAATGATTTGTTGGTATAATAATAGAGACTTTGACTGTGGCTTGTCCAGTCAAAATTGAGAGTCAGAGCTTATCCAATCAGTTAAGTGTGGGAACTACACATTTTAAATAACAGTTTTAAGTTGATTTTTTTCAAAGACTGGATTGGGTACATCAACAAATTATTGTTTATGCTTTCCCCATTTCTTAGTTTTGTAATGTTAGCATCTCATTGTGTCTTCAGGCTCACAATGACAGTATTATGGGATGGCGTTCAGTAGCCTTCAGTAGTGCGAGAGAGATTTGTCAGTGCACTGTGGACATTAAAACCCCGCTCTGCTCCATCTTGTGTCCTGGAGAAATATTTGTTTCTCGCCTCTGCTTGTCCTCTGCCTCCCCCAACACACACGCACACTACACCAGCTGTGCACACAGCCGGCCTCAGTCTCCCAGGACAACCACTCAAAGTTCCCCTGAGGAACTCTCCTTCACCCAGATAACAGAAAACATTCCCCAAAAGTGCTCAAAGTTATCAAAACGTCCTTGTGGTAATTTTGTAATATCTCTGTTTCTCTCAGAAATGTATGTATGGAAATATTTCCAGTATGGAAGTAAAATATAAACCTTTTGTTTCTCCTTCTGAAATCTGTGAGAAAATGTGGATCTCTGGTCAAGTGTATCTCTCTCTCTCTCTCTCTCTCTCTCTCTCTCTCTCTGTTGTCTGTAGGGGTGATCATTGTACCCAGTGCGGGGGTGGGAATCGTATTGGGCGGCTACATCATAAAGAAACTGAAGCTTGGAGCTCGTGAATCAGCCAAGCTTGCCATGATATGCAGCGGCGTGTCTCTGCTGTGCTTCTCGACTCTCTTCATCGTGGGCTGTGAGAGTATAAACCTGGGCGGCATTAATATCCCTTATACCACAGGGTGAGTAAATGATCCATTCACAGTGTCTGAAGAAAGCTACATGGATATGGGCATTTCCTGTTTATGTTTTGTGGTTTTAAATATGGCAGGGATGCATAAATCATTAACTCTGTGTAGGAAGCATATGTTTACCAGCAGGCGGTGACGCTGTGTTTTACGTCATGGTACATTTTAGTGCTCGTACATATGTCCACACGTATGGCCTGAAAATGTACCTAAAGTCCAGTTCAGTTCTTATTTTCTGTTTCCTGTGTTCCAGCCTACAAGGCCGTCATTGAGTGACGCAGTAAGTTTGCTTGGCTCTGACCAGCGAGATGGTTTGTATGCGAAAAATATGGCACAGAAGTGTGAGAGCTTGTGAACAGTGATATAGTTGACCTCCAAAACAAAGATGTGTCAGGTTTGGTGCCCAGAGTCAACACCAACATTCCATGACCATGCAAACGTTTTCCTAATGTTACATAATCATTTATAGCTGAGAAATGCATAGACAAATATTTAATAAATCAGTAGTGGTAATATTTTAATACATTTACTTGCTCTATATGCTCTATACACAGATAACAGGGAATGTTCTCAAAATTTTGAACAAAAATGTTCTCTAAAAGTTCTGTCAAGGTTATCAAAAATGTTTGTGCAGTAATGTTAGTAGAATATTTTTAGCATTTCTTATTTAATTGAAATGTTAGCAAAATGTTCTTTTATCTTAAAATTGTTAGCTGGTAATTCATTCATAACCAAAGGGATTTCAGTCACTGCCTCCAATTACCTTCAGAAGAAAAGTACCATACATTTTTCAACATTTTGCCTGTAAATGTTTCATGTAAGAAAGTTTGGAACTGCATGCGAGTAAAAAACTAGTTTTGGGGTGTACTGTTTCTTTAAGTATTCAGCTTTAAACAGTTTCATCACACGTGTGTGAGCTGGAGATTATGGTGTGTGCTGTTATAACAGGGAGGTCTGTCTCAGTCTGTTTAAAGGAGCCACTTTGAGAATTCAGATCCCTGCTGTTTCTGTCTGTTTTGCCGGCTGTGTTATGCTATGATTTATCTCCTCTGTTAGCTGTACATCTGTAAGGGAACGCAAAATCAACCAGAGTCAGTGCTGTGTGTTTAATGTGGGAGACGGTTCTGTTTGAACTGGACCGGGGTTCCCACAACACTAAAATAACTGTTTGTTCAGTAGGGTCTGCTCTCTCTCTTTATTTTTCTGTCTGTTTCTTTCTGCTCTCATTTCTCTTTCTCATTTCCTGAGATAAGATCAGATGAGTGTTTGAGATTTTGCCTATGAAAATCATCTCATTGGTGCAACTACAAAGAAAGAAATCTTAGTATATCGTATCAGTTATATTGTTTTAGTATTTAAGCATCTTTTTGTGTCTGTGTGAATGTTTTTACAGCTATCAGCATAGGTTTAACCAAAGTTTATGACCAAAGTTTAACTGCATGTTTTTCAATTTTGGCCTTGACAACATTGAGCTGTCGGGAAAACCAAATCTGTGCAGAACCTAATGATCCATGTTATCCTAGCAGAAATTGAGAATGTTCCGGACCTTTGCTTCTATGGAAGAAATATATATAAATATGAAAATTTCTTATTTTCTTTTATAATGTTTTTGACAATAATTCATTCTTTATTCAATTTCAATTTTAAAGTGTACATTTTAAAAAGGAGCATTTTATTTGTGCAACACGCCCTAAACAAACACCATTGGCAGAGAGCCTCCCTCAGCTTCTCTGATTGGCTAAGATCCCTGGGAAGCTTTAAAGTAATGCATTTCTGTCTTCCTGTGTCTCTGGTTTGCACAGGCCGACCCTCACGCTGACACACAGGAACCTGACAGGCAGCTGTAATGTGAACTGTGGCTGTCGGATCAACGAATACGCTCCCATCTGTGGCTCTGATGGAATTACATATTTCAACCCCTGTCTGGCGGGATGCAGCACAGTTGGGAACGACAGCACAGGGGTGAGACTGGATGTTTCTCGGAAGACTGTCTATATTGGAGTCACAACCACAAATTAGTTCAGCACAAAACACCAGCATTCATATTAAATCATTAATAATCTCTCTGAATAATTCATGATGTTTTAAAAGGCAGATTTTAAATATAAAATTGAGAATATCTTCTTGTTAACAAGTGTTAATAAATTGTTAATAAATTGTGTTTAATTTCCTTGTTGTAAAAGCATGTAAATTTGAGGCTAACTTTTAACAGAATTACATAATTTCTTTGTATGTTTAAATATCAGTGTTGATGTAAATATGTTGTTTGTTCTCTGCAGATCAGAAACTACACAGACTGTGCGTGTGTACAGAGCAGGCAGGTTATAACTCCGCCCACCAGTGGTCAAGGCAACCAGCTGCAACTGGTAATCGTGAAAACTTACCTGAACGAGAACGGATTCGCAGTGTCGGGAAAGTGTGACCGCACCTGCAACACACTCATCCCCTTCCTCATCTTCCTCTTCATCGTCACGCTCATCACAGCTTGTGCGCAGCCATCCGCCATAATTGTGACTCTCAGGTAAAACACACACAAAGTTTTAAAACAATTTATTACAATGGAAAAGCCGTAACTGTAATTATTTCTTCTTGCATTATACAGTAATATAACATAATATGTATAAATACTTACAATAATTTCTATTTCAATAGTTTCCATAAAAAAACTTTTGAAATGGATGCATCCATATATGTTATTATATAATTTAGTCTTTCTTTTGTAGGTCAGTAGAGGAGCAGGAAAGACCGTTTGCTTTAGGAATGCAGTTTGTGCTGCTAAGAACTCTGGGTAAGTCATAAATGCTGCAAGCCTTTACTTTGGGAATGCTGTGTTTTTGGAGTTATATCCAGAGTTGATAACTCAGGCCCTGCGTGCGGCATTTGCACCGCAGGAAGTCTGTTTTCAGCTCAAACTTGTCTGTGCTGGAGATTATTAAACATTTTTAATTTAAAAGAAAAGCCTTTTTGTCTGAAACCTCAGCCACTTTATCACTGATCTTTTTACACCACCTAGTGTTCATAAGAGTTCACTACACCTTTATGTTCTGCAGTAACTGTAAAAATACGTTTGAGGAAGTTAAAATAAATAACTGAACACTGCAGGAATCAACTTTATGACTAGAAAGAGCTGTAAAGTGAAGCCACAAAAAACAAATCTCTAAAGTTTATGATTTGAAGCTTCTGTTACTGGCACCATAATTTAATTTTCCCTCCTGTTTGTCTGCAGCCTATATTCCCACACCCATCTACTTTGGGGCTGTGATTGACACCACCTGTATGCTGTGGCAGCAAGACTGCGGCGTTCACGGCTCGTGCTGGGAGTATGATGTCACTTCCTTCCGCTTCGTCTACTTTGGCCTTGCAGCCAGCCTCAAGTTTGTGGGCTTCGTCTTCATCTTCCTCACCTGGTACTCCATTAAATACAAAGAAGATCGCTTGCAGCGCTGGCAGCAGCATTTACCCCCTCTGGGCACCGTTAGCGAACTCATATGTCATGCGGGAGGTCAAAAGAGTCACGCTCGCACCCGCTCCTGCCCCGTCTTCTTGCCCCGCCCCGAGCCCCCGGACCAGCCTCTTCTCAACCGTGGACACTGCAGCCTGAGCTGCCCCGGCAACACACTCAAAGCAATAACCCCGCCCACTCGCTCCCTGCAGGAAATGCACTGTCGCATTTGAGGACACGCCTTGATTCTTCACTCCATCTATCTCCGTGTGCCTTCCTGTCGGGTGTAATAAGATGGGACTGACCCACACATGTTTCTCCACTCGTCCCTCGCATAGCTTTAGGGCCTCGCTGTGCTAAAGCAGGAAATCATCTCTGCGACGTCGCAGCAAATGCGTCTTGTCAAAGTCACATCAAGTGCATGTCCAGAGACGAATGGGAGACATTTTATGGTGCTAATATGGAGAATGAGGGAAGACTTGTTTTCTGTTCCAAAAAGCACAAATGGAAATCAGAACTATGCAAAGCTGTTCAACATTACAGCCTCCAGAATTTCACATTTTACTTTTATGTCTTTATTATTAACAGTATTTCATGCAGCAGGAACGATTCTTTCTGAATTATGCTGCAAAATCTGTGAAACATGAAGCTTGTTTCACATCTACATTGGTGTTAAAACTGTTCTGGCTAGTTTGGATGTGCTAGCATTGTGGATGTGGCTTGACATATAAGGAGCTGTACTGGAATATCTGACTGCCTCTAGACGGATCGAAAACGGTGCCTCAGACGGTCTTGTGAGCAATGAGGCCTGCTGGCTAACAGCACTGAGTGGGACTGTGTTTAAAGACAGACCTACCTTCATCTTCAAATTCATTATCTTCATAAACTGTCTGTCTGCAATATGGTCATTGTTATCAAAGTGAAATTCAGTGTTTGACTCGCTTCTGTGAGTTTTGTAATTCATAGCAATTGATAAAAGATATGTTATGAAAGTTATAATATAGGCTGTGAAATAAGATGCAGGAATGTTTTTTCTGCCTGTTTGGTGAACTAACATCAGGTCAACATGAATTTTTGGGATTTGTTTAAACAGGCAGCATAAACTATTTTTTCCTGATTTTTCTTTTTTTTGTGAACAGCAAAAAAAAAACCATGAAGTTTACAAATCTGAGTCGTATCACATGTACATGTGGTTTAAAATCCAATTTCTAAGAAAACATTTTGGAATATTATCTACATGAATCAGGTCAAATTTAACATGTATTTGTAAAGCAAATATGCAACATGTATTATATGAGAAAAATATAATTGCTATAATAATGTCATTATATACAATTGATGTACATACAATGGTATTGAATGCACTGTCTGACATGCAAAGCGACAGTGTAAACAGTCAGTATTAAGGATCCAATTTCTATCAGAAACCAAATCGGATTGGTGCACAGTGTGAACAAGGCTTTCAGAGCTGGTTGCGTTAACCCATTTTACTGCTGCAATTACCTGGGTAATGTGAGCAACTTTAATGTTAGCATTGCAAAAGCTAGAGAAAAATGGTTCATGATCTAATGTTACTGGTTCAGGTTCTTTGGTACTGGTTCAGCATTTAATGATGTAATTATAAGTAAATATAGGCATGTGCTCTGTCTACAGCCTAATTCACAAGCATATTCTTATGCATTACGAACAACTGTATTATAAATTTAAACCTGTTCTTAATATGCAATCCTCAAATTTTTAGTATCTCTATGATAGTATTTGATGGATTTATTATTGGGCATATTCCAGTTACTTTTTAATCAATACACAGTATTTTAAATGAAACATTATTAAATATGAGCATAGATGACTCGTATCGATCAAAACAGCTATTTAGGGTTAGCATTCCATTTAATTCTGTACATCAGATTCATACAGGATTAATATTGTAGTTAGATGTGCTTAGCCTGCCAACAACAATGCCCAGCTGCATCATGGGAAAGAAAATGGAGACCATGTGTTAATTCCTCTTTATACAGTATCTCCATTAATGTTTTCAACTATATGGTTATGACATGTTCAGAACCTCGTGAGTATGTTTTAAAAAAATTTAGGAAAAATGTACAATTTGTTTACTGTCAACGTTTTTTCAAGAAATATGTTTGTAAAATGCTGTCTCCAGTATTACAATGTGAAATTCAGAGTTTGGATTCAGGAAGGGAACTCAACCCCAGGTATTATTTGAATTTGAAAACGCTTTTTAATGTTTGTAAAATACAATATTTAGTGGTGAAAATCTGTAAATGTTTTAGATTACCCACTTCCACTTTAGCGCAACCTATGTAACGTTAGACACCCAGAGATGTTCTGATATTTAATTTAAAAATTACAATCACAAATACTGTGATTGCTGGACCAGTGCATTAAAGATGTTCATTGATTAATCAGATCTGTTGCACATGAAGCAGTTATATGAGCTGTTCACATGTTAAGATTAATGAATGTTTTGAGGTTACTGCTTTCAGTGTAAAAGGCCAGCAGTAACTCACTTTATCTTCAGTGCAATTAATCAATCAATAAATAAAGACTCAAGGGATCAAGAGTGACACTGAAATGTCCTGGACCGTCATCAAAACGTTTCAGTCTGTCGTCGGTCTTCAGTATATTATTGATATGTATTTATTAAAATAAAATTATTTAGCAGTTTGAATGTGTTTTTCATTTCTAAAGACACCAATGATGTTCCATTCTAAATTGTTAAAAAGTCAATAATATGGCCCTTGCATTTTGTTATAAAAGTGTGTTGTGAAATGCAGAATTAAAACATTTAAAATGGACACAGCTTCAATTGGAAATAAAATAACCTTACCAATTAATTCTAACAAACATTTTACACACACACAAGAACAGAACAAACAATGACAATTTAAGAAAAAAGATGGACTTTTATTTTGAAGGGACAAATTACTGTCAAACGACATGAATGAAATGAACAGCTTTGAACAAAGCGTGAAAATATATAATATAAAAGAACTGCTTGGTTTTTGTCTTTAGTTTCATTTAAGCAGAAAATATTTACAATAAAGGCAGAATTAAGAAACACTTTGAAAAGCATCAGCGATCAAAACAAACACCAACCGTGACTAATAAATACCATCATTTTCACTCGATGACATGATAGATTTTTACAAGGGAATAAGCCAGACTGAAATGAATGAAGCCACGCCCACTTGGCCATGGAAACAAATTGATCAAGAACAGCACATGAAGGCAAAAAAGCGAATACATTTTGATGTGCATTTTTTGCTTTTTAATTGTATGCAGTATGAAGACAAATGTATAAACAGACCTTGCATGCAAACGCTTCGATCAGCTCAAACAACGCTGATCCAACAGCTGGTCAGTGGTCAGATATGTACATTGAATTCCTTGTAGCTCATTCAGAAACGTACAAACCTTAAGTGTCATTAAAGTGGAAATTGTGTGGGCAACACAAATGCATTTTTGCATATGTACCAGGTTGCATAATAAATGCAGGCTTTATCCACAGAAAGTTTTTTGAAACTACTAATTTTTACCCACAATTCCTGGCGGCAGGTCTGCCCAACCATTGACAAACATGCAAATTTACTGTATCTTGACAAATCATTTTGTACAGGCATTAGGAACACTATTTCTGTGCCTGTTGTCACTTTGTAAATACCTGCTTTATAGCTGGCTGGAATAACCTGTTTAAACATAGATTTAGCTCTATTAATATATTACAAACATTTCCATACTTGAAGAACATTGTGGATTTCATAATAAAATAATTTGTCAATAATACAGATTAGAATTCTCGTAAATCTTCATAGTTACAAAATGTTAATTCTCTATATTGCAGGTCATACACCCACAATTCTGATTTAATCGATAGGTAGGTTGTACAGCGACAGCTATAAAAGTCTTTATTAAACTGGAAACCGTGGCGTTAACAGACGCAACATTTTCCTTTAACACACCAGTTACCGCCCAAACATTGAATAAATTAAGAAATGCTAACTGTGAAATAATTTAACCGAAGTGTTCAAACGTCATAGTATTAGAACAGATTATTAAATACTTTGCTGTTGGCCTCTCCTCCAAAGCTACAAATTAAACATTATTAAAGGACTTAAAGATATGCGTCCCACAGGTTAATGTATTTAAGGTGGCAAACATGAACAGAGATCCCAAAAATATGCGTTTAATGAAAGCTGCATTAATTCCACTTCTGTAGAGCACAGTGTGGCTCAGATATATTCTGCTGGCACTAAAAGAAAACCCAAAATAAATAACTCTGCAAGAATAAATAAAAGCAATCAGAAATAATGGTCAATAGATATCACAGTTATATTATGCTTCTCCAAAATGAATACAAACGGACAACTGAGATATCTGCGGTGTGTATAATAAATTAGAGAAAAATGCTCACTTTCTTTTTGATAAAACACCAAACGCTGTATGAAAATAATCCTAAACTCAGAGACAACAGGGCAAAAAGAGACACACCCATCTGTTGCCTGATTGGTTCGTTTCTTTCACAGATAAAGTGCTAACTGAGGAGCCTCTGGGGAATTCGTGTACCATTAAAAGTCCCAAGGAGCCATTTGTAGGACAGGAGTTTCCTCTAGCTTTGCAATAAAGTACAGACCACCGTTTATCTCAAGTCCAGGAGTCACAAGCCCCACAAAAGAGGCCGTTGAAATGCTGCTTGTTTTGGTGGAACTTCTCTGAAAAACCCAAAAAACAGCGATGGTCAAAATGCATTGCTTCCAAAAGCTAGAAAACGTCCCTGAGATACATAATCAGCATTATTTCAAGACTCCAATCTGTGCCCCTTAAGAATTCATATAAATAACCTCAGCAATAATAATAATAACAGCAATAATAATGGTAAATGATGATGACAAGAAAATCTTCCTGGCCTTATGTACAAATGTTCAAAAATTTGTCTGGTTGACCAGACTTCTTTTTGACTGAAATGTTAGCTAGCTGCCACTGGCATGGCAATACAAATAATGATAATAAAGATTGTTACAATAACTTAATGCTTTGCTAACATCTTAAAGGCAGATAATGAAAATATTGATAGCGCTGGATGGAGGGCTGTTTAATCCTCCATTCATAAAGAAAAAACATTTACAATCTCCTCATTCTTTTATACAGTGATCGTACACAAGCTACATCCGTGTTAGACTTTCACGGATTCCATCACGGACAGTTTCATCGCGTCTTCTAGCATCTGATTGTCCGTGAAGGTGGCGGGAGGTTCTGGGACAGAATCCGACAAGCCGATCAGAGACTCCAGGAAACAGGTGCCCGAGTCGGCGGCTTGCGGAAAGCTGGGGTAACTAGGCAACTGGAATTGAAAGAAGTTGTCCACATGCTCGTACTCCTTCAGGGAGTTGTACAGCGAGCTTGATCCCAGACAGGGAAACCCATCGAAGAACTCCAGGTCTGACTCTGAGGAAAGGCTAAGCTCCATATAGCTGGCTGAATGATCTATAGAGGGGGAGGGGGTGTGGGGTACATAGTTGCTGTTGAATAAAGCGTTGCCTTGATTAGCATTCTCATCTAAGAGCTCGGACACAGCCGTACGATTGTTGTTCATGCAAGAGTCTGTTTGAGACGTGTTGTCGCTGTTGGTAACGTCAACTGTGCTAAAGATTCCGTAGCCCATAGATATCAACTGGTGTTTTTGTTGCTGGTTGTTGTTGCTACATTTAGCGTCTCTGTTCTTAGCAGAGCAATCCTCATTGTCCGTGTCACTAAAGCTTAGAATTCTCGTTAGTCCATTTTCATCCACATCTAGCGACGACTGCTCATTTCGAGAGCTCTCCACAACTTCTGAGTCTTCGCTCTGACCTGAGGAATTTGACGAATCTGTCATGTCGCTGCTACAGCTGTTCTCGTTTGCCGCCACAAGCTCTGAGCTAAAGTGGAAACTGGGCCTCTCGGGCGCAGTGCTGACGTCTGCTGGAGGGATGGGGGAAGTGCAGTCCGGTTTATCCTCAGGGACCTCAGCTGCGTGCTCCTCCAGGCGCTTCTCCAGCTCTAGCTTCATGATGGTGTGGATGTAGTGACTCTGAACTCGGTTGGAGTTGAACTCGACACGGCCCTCCGTGTTCCCACACCCGTCTTTAGTGCAGCCACATGGGAAGGATGAGTGGTCCATCTGTGAAGCCAATAATCACATTACATTAGCGTATTCGGTAAGCGATACCTGTAAATATCACCCATGGCTTCAGTCAGGATGAGATGTTTAATGGCTTGAGGAAACCCATTGGGACAGAAGCCTTACCTGACACTTGATCCCAGCCAGACTACAGCTGCAGGTTTCTGGCTCGCAGAAGCCCTGGCAGTCGCATCCGCAGTCCTCTCTGGACAGCCGCAGCTCGTGCAGTTGGCGCTTTTCCTCCTTATCTATCTTCTTCACCCCAGCTGCCTTGAGTATTGCGTGCCGCCTCTTTGAGGGGTAGGGGTGCAGGAATGAGCCGTCCTCCAGGTTCACGCCACTGAGGTCGATTTCATTCTCAGGGATGTCATCCACAGTTAACCGGTCAGCCTCTTCTGATTCCTGGGTACCATTTTTAGTGAGCTACAGAGAGCAGTCGGATGGTTAGCATTTTAAACTAACAACGGTCAGTTATACAATCAAATCTGTTATTTACAGTGTTTATGAAAACAGATCATCAAATATGGGATAAAACATTCACAACTTAAAAATGCAAAATGCAAAATTTAAAAAAATAAGTGGACTAATAAGTGCACACAGCTAATACTACAAATGAAATTACTACAAATCACAGCTAATACTGAAATTCATATACAACAATTTTCACTTGAGCTCATAGTATTTTATTGCTTTGTTTTTAAATTATGAAACTGGAAAAAAATGTATAATTTTAAAAAATACATTGAGACTTTGACCCAAATGTAGGATGCATTTATCTTGTAAAAATGTGATACCTTCAGTTTGAGAGCTTCTAGTTTCTCTTCCTTCATTCTGTTTTTAAGCTTCTCTCTGCGCAGGTGCCGCTGCTCTACTGCAAACTCAGCTAGCGTGTAGCG
Organism: Yasuhikotakia modesta; assembly: GCA_036877545.1. Lineage (NCBI taxonomy): Eukaryota > Metazoa > Chordata > Actinopteri > Cypriniformes > Botiidae > Yasuhikotakia > Yasuhikotakia modesta. The sequence continues at coordinate 61,039 of JBAJNP010000426.1, read as the reverse complement.
GCGCTGGGCGCTGTGTCTCGCCATCATGCCCAGGGTACAGCCTCCGCGGCTGGGCACGCTGGTGAAGCCCTGGCAGCGCTGGAAGAAGAAAACCGTCACCTGGTCGAACTGCACGTTTCCTCGCCGTGGCCGCTTGGCTTTCTTCAGGATGGATGTGGCTGTAAAAGAGGGTCGATATTAGAGGCCTTTTCATAATGGTGTTATTGTATGTCTGCATTGGTGGATTCAACACCCTAATGAAAAATTAAAGCTGCAAGCCATAACTTTTGCCTCATTGTCGCCACCTCTGTTTGCAACATAAAATTGCAGATTAATTTGCATGCTTATCTGTACTTAAGATAAGTCAAACCTCAAATTATGAATTACTAGTAAACTTATAATTTTAAATCAAAGTAAGTTAATGAGACCTTTTAAAACCCTGATCTGTTATTTACTTGCTCAAGAAGTCCAGATTTTTCAACATTTTTAACCTGAAAAAGTTACAGTTTACAGCTTCAGATAAAAACAGCAGGAAAGCACATTCAAGAAAATTCATGCTTGGAATTTCATAACGGAAAGCAGAGGGATGAGAGTGAGGCGAGAGAGAGAGGGAATGTGTTCTTTTCCTAGTATTTCATTGGGGAGTATTTGAGTAGGAAGTGTGCCAGGCCTAATGGGAAGACTTGTGAGTCTCTTGTGCAAACATCAGCATCACGTAAACCCTATTGAGGCTGTTGCACTAAATAGCCACTAGGTGGCAGGGCAAACTTTTCATGTCACTACACAGATGAGCCTTAGTGCACAAAAGAATGACTACTGTACACACGTTTACATTAACACAGTACACAAATCAAAAGAAGTTCTTTATTTCACCACTCAACATCACAACAGATGTGCAAGTATCCCAACTAATAGTTTTCTCTTGAATCTATGTTAAAGATAACAGCATTCTTCAATTCTGACAAACAATCCTTTCAGGAATTTCCCCTTGGCACTAATGTGTGCAGTGGGAATACAGCTTCCAAAAATCACCCAAAAATATATAAGACAGGGCATCTGTAACCTCCTATCAAACATGCAAATTGCACCAACAACTGGCCAAACGGACAGTCACACTTAAGCAGTGAGACTGAAAGGGGGTTTTTCCTCTCCATAGTCTACAAGAAAGCCATATGGAAAAACCACATGTGGAAACAAGCAGTTTGTCTATTTTCTTTGTAAATTCTTTTTTTCTTCACAGGAATACTTCATGTTGAATTGTTAACCTCTGTGTGAGTGCAGAGCTTTCCCTCAGGGCCTCAGTTCACCGATTGTTATCAAAGGGAACGAATCCTACTGTCCCCACAGCTGCTTTACATTAGACTCGCAATCTGGTGGGAAACTAACCATGAACATTTTCCCCATCTACCAGAAGCTTGTGTAAATATGTTTTACTTATCTAACGGGACTTTTGGATGAGAAAAACGATTAGACAAACCCAAGAACTACCTCTAAACTTTCTGAAACTGTGCCACCAATTAGGAGTTTTTGTGCAAATTTACCTCAGAATTGTTTGAAGAACATACATTTGGCATTTTGCTACTGGTGATCTTAGAAAACAACATCCCTGTTATTAATGAGATAGTGTCTTAGTTTTTACCTAACAATGTTCTCTGGCAGTGTCCTGGTTTACTTTGCTAAACTGAAGTACTTTGCTAAACTGAAGTACACTTAGTAGGGAACTTGGGTATATGCCATATTTACCATATTTATTTGATGTGAATTAACTCTGAAAAATCTGAACTTAACAAGTTTAACATGAGAACTATCAGACAGTACAACCTGTTGAACAGACAGCCTATTAAATACGCCCCTACACTGACTAAGATTATTGGACCACTTTCTCTGTTTTATAAACACATGCAGACAGCCATATCATTTCCCTTCCTCCTCTCTTTCTGCACACACTCTTTGTCTCTCAGCACCTGTGCTGGGTTCATGCCCAGTGCTCAGGCAAAGCTGTGTTTACCCTCTCTGGCTCTCTGCCCTGCTGTCCTGGGAAACCCACAACTGTTTGCCTACCCTCCTTCACCCCCACCCAACACACGTCACTGTGGACGGTACCTTCAGCCCCCTGAATGGACATCCGATACTGCAGGAAGTAACCGGGTAAACATGCATCAAAACACTGTGTGTGTATGTGTACTGACTTTCATCCGAACCCTGATTCCAGGCAATAATCTCTCTCCCGTATCTCAATGACGTTTTATCAGCTTGGACATGAGGTGGCTTGGACTAAGATAAGTTGTGCAGACTTCAAGCATGTTGCAGCTGGCAAGAGTTGTGTTATGTGCTGTCAATGAACTACAACGAGGTCCAAATACTTCTCTATGTTACTAGCAAAGCAAATTATAGCAGTTAGCGTGGTCAATATCTCAGATTTGAGATAATGCCCACCTTAAATCCTTCTCCATAAACCCTAAACCCAGGTCTAAACAAGACTTTGAAGATTAAGACTTTTGGACTCCACTGTAGATGTTTAGATGGTCGTGGTGAAACTCACTGTTAAAGGATGTTGCTGGAGAGCTGGGGTTGCTGGGGGTTGAATCCAGGGTGTCCGAGTAGCAGCTCTCCCCATCAGAGTCCCACTCGGAGTAGGCGGAGGAGGAGAGAGACGAAGGGGAGGAGGAGGAGTAGCACGGGTCCTCCTCCACCTCCTCGTACTTCCTCTTGAGAACCCCGCTCATGGCGCTAGTGCTGATGATCTGTGGGATGCAAGCGAAGACAGAACACCATTATTATACTGTTAACACAATAAGCCCAGCCATCAACATATTTTCTATGACAACAAATACAGTCATTTACATGGATACAAAGGGATATCCTGGAAGTTAATTGTAAAGGCTGTGCAATGCAAACACAGGCATGCAATCTGGCCCCGGGCGAAGGCTAATTTGTTTTCCTATGGAAATCTTTGGACCTACATTGCCAGCAGTACTTAGATATTATCTGTAGATGTGTGGATTCCTAACAACAACCAAACATCCAGTGGTGTTTAATAAAGGCCATTTCTCTCCCAGCGGCCGGCTGGCTGCGCTTTACGCCGTCTCTAAGCAGCGAGGAAAACAGGAAGCAATCAATCAAATCCCTCCGGTGCTAGTCAACAATTACTAAACCCTTCACTTACTTCCCAATCCAATCAGTTAGACAAATACATTGATTGGTGGGTGATTAAATACACAGCCATGTTACCGAAAGGTGGGGGTGGGATTTAGCTTCCCCCCTCCCAAACATATATATATATACACATCCCTGGGCTGCTAAAGGCAATTACAAAGCTGCTAAATGTATTTTATTAGACTCTGTGGTAAAAGTCTACACAGCTCGCCATAGTAAACATGTTTGTTCTGTAAGTCCACAATGAATGTCACTACTTCACTGGAGCCGTCTCTTATTGGGTAATAAAAAGCAATCAATCCCTCAGCAGAGAGTCTAGCCGGTGCCCAACAGCTTTAGGGGGGTCAGATTCAGTGCAACAAGCATCACTTACACAATCATTTGATACCAACGGCTACGTTGGTAACGTTTGTTTCTGTGCCCTGAGGCTCTCCACAGCTCACACACATTTATGCTGAAACAAGCAGCATAGGAGGAAAGGTTTGATTCAAATTTTACTGTATAGCAAACCAACAGAGGAATGCAACCACATCATCTTGTCATTTCTAAACTAAATCCAAAAAGATCATTGCAGAACGTGGCCAATCACGATCATGCTCTCAGGCAGCCTGATGGTGAGCGATAATAAACAGTAAATAAGTACCGCAAAATGAGGTTTTCGTCACTTCAGGGAACGTGTCAGACGGTTACGATGCAATTATGATCTTAGACTACAATGTGTCATGCATGGAAATAACAGAGTCAATAACAGATTCATTTCTCCCATACAGAGTGTGACTAACACAATGACTCAACAAGTTTGTGATTCATCTAATACTTGACCTTTAAAATTAAATTTTACTCCAAATGTTTATTTTTAAGCACCTTGTTAAAAGAGATGGCAGTCTTTCACAATATTAATCACGATATCATATGCAGTTATGTGCTTAAATTATGTTCTTAAGGACAGGTGACAAGTTCATAACTGTGTTTAAACTGACCACCCCAATTAACTTTCAGCAGCACACAGCATGATACATTATTATTGTAACATTAACAAAATGATGTTACGCACCCTGTTTGATTTAACGCTAAAAGAAATGATTTTTAGATCAGACTGTACAACAAAAGTTTGTGTTTCACATGTTAGCGCTGTCATCATAAACGTGCCAGACAAAGATCGTCTCCTCCGCCAAATGTCACTGCCGGCATGTGAGAGGTGGGTCTTATCTGCATCTAAACCTGACAATAACTTCAAAAGCCAAACCGTGATGGTTGCATGCGTCACTAAAGTTATCTGCAGCCAAAAACAGTTCAAACAGTGTTTGTACTGTACAGATGTTCTAAAACCAAACACTTTTTTTTCACAAAATTATGCACTGTTTGTGCCATGTGGTAGTAACTGGACACGCAGCTGACAAGGTTTTAAACAGACGAACGAGAGGGTAAACAGTCTGAAAATCGCAACACAGGCTAAGAACATAATCTATTTTTGTTGCGAACAGTATGTGTTCAGATCAGCCTTCATTTGCATGTAAACAGACAGCTCAGAGTCCTTTACATGCTACGTCTTGCTTGAAAACAAGTAGCTTTCTGTGTAGGCAAGCCTCAGGGCCTAGATGGGTCTTCAAGAATCTTTTCATATAAATGATGAGACACTTAATGATGGGACCACACGTGTGTAGACGGCTGCAAAATACCAAAGAATTCATCCTGATGTACTCATTTGACTGGGAAATTGGAGATCGCCTTTACCTAGCATGACAATTCTAGACAAGCTAGCTCAAGAGAGCACCTGCATGGAGAATCTAGCGTCTGATTGGCCACTGGGAAAACATGTGGGTTTACCTTTGCCATCATTTCTCATTTAGCAGAGATGAAAAGAAACACAAAACATCAAAACAGGATTCCCAGAGGAAACCGTGCATGCCTACCAAGTTTTAATGAGAGACTTAGGACAGAGGAGGAAAACAGCACAAAACAGATGAGAGATGTTGGGGGAGAGAGAGCAGGACCTGGGTGTCTCTTGACCGCAGTCCACCTGACACATTGATTTGTAAATCTTGCTTAACAGGCAGAAAGCGCTAATCCCAGGAACAGGGTTGGGGGGTGATGGGGTACAAGGGGGATGGGACCTCCTTAAATTAGTCTGAAGCTTGTCCTGTTATAAATATTTGAGAAATACTATAAGTTCTGAAAACATGAGCAGCCTAACTGTGAATCCCTCACAGAGAAGATTTGGAGAAATCCATGGTGTCACCAGTGAGGTATCTCAGATACTTGGACAGTAGACAGAGCAGGTGAGATGTTTGCACACTGCGTCATAAATTATGCACTGCTCCCGTTCCAATAACAGCAGAGCCCTGATTAGGTATTCTCTATGCTGTTGTCACCAAGACATAAATCTAGTGCACTAAGAAAAAAGCAAGAATGCTTACAAATGCAGCAGACTGAATTTTAACCCATCGTCAGCAGAGGACCGTGATGCTAACTGCACAGTTTAATGTAGCATGCAAGCTCACAAGTGTTAAACACACATCCACAGAAATCACAGGCTTTATTAGAACTACTTTTCTAAACTATGTAAAATCAGCCCCCACTATCCAGGAACCAGCCTGGGTTGCATTTCTTGAAAGCATAGTGAGCCTAAGCATATCAAAGCACCAACTGGCACCAGTGGTCTCTACAAACAACTTAAGCTCACAACACTTTAAAGGAACGCAGCATGTAAACTTTACATGCAGGCAAACAGTGGAATCCTGACCTGATCTTATGCAAGACAGTTGACTGTAGCTCTCCAGCTAACAGCTTAGCACATCCACAGGAGATATTCAAGCAAGCTGCCCTGCCTGTTCCAAACCACCCACAGCCACAAAGGAACATATTCAAAGCAATGTAAAAGCACGTACCAGTGTTGATCTTTAGGCAATATCTGGTATTTTAAAGGTGTACTAGTAAAAGGTGTAAAAATCATTGGTGATATACCTGTCATCAAATCTAGATAATACACCAATGAACAGCTGCCAAAATTCCACCACTATCTAGAAAAGGATGATTTATGAAAAATAACTCCCCCTGCTGGTCACGCTATACGAACTGCAGCCATGAGAAGGGGGGAGCCGTGTTTTGTTGGTCATAGTCACTCTGGATGCTCAACTACGCCAGAGACATTCTGTTCCTGAGCCACAACTCATGCGGAGAACACATCCATCCCAAAGAGGAACGCACTGATGTGGGTGGAGGGTAGCCGGCAAGAACTTTAAACAAATAAATAATGTGATGTCTCCAGCCCACAGGAATTCTCCTCTGGCACTGCGACACATTCTGTAATAGAGGAAAATTGTCTATTTATCCCAGATGTATTGGTACAGTCCAAACCACTGCTGCTCAATAGGACCTTCTTAGACAGGAAAATCCATAAAAACACCTGATGGGGCGTATAATAGTTTTAACATGCACCATCAACGATTACGTTATAAGGGTGGAGATGAAGATTTGTCTCAAATTCCTCTTAATAATAGCAGCATGGGTGCTCTCGTTTTTTTACGCTCCCTTGTTTTTTTATGCCTGCTACATAAAGAAACAGAAACAAACAATTAAATAAAATAATTTAATAACTATTAGAAGAGATATAAAGACTCTCTGAGAGTTATTTAACCACGTCAGATGTTTTTGGAAAACACTCCTCATGTTTTAAGCCAACAAGTGGAAAACAGGACAATCCAGGAAAATACCAAGCTGAAAGAGATATTTCCATCACCCGGAACAATTTGCATCAATATCCGAAATGCAAACTTCCAACAGAGTGCGTAAAGTGAAGCTTCCCTGAGAAGACATTGGAGCGCCGGGTTTGTTCTAACTAACTTAATAATGGCAAAACAAACCCCCGAGAGAGAGTGTGAGAGGGTGTCAATGGTGGGTGAGCCTTGGGGTCAGTTCACGTCTGGGACACTCACTGGTATCTCACTAGCCAAGATGAATGCTAGAGGGACAAAACAGATGGGGTCCCTCTGTTTTAGACACATCAAGACCACCACCCCCCCAGTCAGACTGCACAAATACACCACACTCACACCTCAAAAAGAGGCACCCAGATAGATGTGATCCACCAATGATGTAGGTCACAACTAGAGGTTTGGTTAGTTTAGATAAGAAACAAAGAATCGTCTTAAAGATTATAAAAAGGGGAACAAGGAAACTGGCCGGACTTCTGCATCAAATGTACTGGGTTAACTGACTCACTAAATAAGTGTTATAGCAGCTGACTGCACTGCTCACAGTACACGTGCAGGTTTACAAATACTCAACCCAGAAGTATGAAGAAAAATAAAGATCACGAGTTTTTATGAGTTTTATGAGTCCATCTGTGTCTAAACAGATCGGATTTATCTCCCATTCAAAACAGGACAATTTACACAGGCAGCATTAATTCGTAGCCAAACGTATGTGTTGTAAGCAATATACCACAATAAATGTCAAATAAAAAACAACATTAAAACATACCATGATTCAAAATGCTCAGTTTTAAACACTATTCACCATTCCCACAAACAGTCCGAGTGAGGTCGCAAAGACACCATCTATCTCTTTATAAACAAACGCGCAACAACATTAAAACATTCACACATGTTGTTCTTTCAGCACACAAACAAAAATATCCTTAAAAAAAACTAATAGCAAACCATGTCACAACATATCCAGCGACTTGAGTTAAAGTTTACAAACACTAGCAAACGCCACAACTTTCCCACTGAAACGTTCAATGTTTATCAACACGGATTAGGAATTACCTCAATGTTACGCCGTCTTTCAATCCTGAACGTCTCCCATAAAAGACACAATAAACCACCTTCAACGAATCGCCGATGACAAACTCGCCGAAATGGACATTGTTGCGTTATCGATCACGCATCCAAATCACGCGTGTCGGTGGTTTTTGCCGGTGTCTGATGACGATCATCTCGTCTTGTGATGTCAATCGCAACACTTACCGAGTGATGGAAGAAACACAGTTTGCACAGTTGTTTTGAAACGCGGACCGGACCGAGCTCAACGGTGCACGCGGACTGTATGGAAATGATACGGCGTGGCACCTTAAGGAGTCGCTCTCGCTTCAGAAGAGACACCAGCACCATAAACGAGAGCGAGGAATTCACACACGCATCCAAAGCAGCGGCTTATTGGACACACATAAGGTCCAACATGCTGGGATTCTGCCAATGGGTCCAACTCAGAACCGCCAACAGCTGTTCAAGTTGGATCTTTTAATCAAGTCTAGTAACGACGTCCATTTAAAACAACTGACTGTAAAACATTCATATTTAATCTGGACACTCGCTTCTCTTTTGTCATATTATCAGACACTAGCGATCACTATTTATTGGTCCTAATAAAATCATAATAATATCACATACTAATAAAACAACTACAATTTAAAAAACAAAACCAAAGTTTATTACTGAATTAAAGGTACACATTTATTAACACTGAAACATAAGAGCAAGATAATGCCATGCCATGTAAACTTTAGCGTATCGTTCCTCGCCGACAACAACAACATCCTAACTTCCATACAACATATTTTCATCCCTTTATCCTGACGGGAGAAAAGAACATTCAAACTATTTGGCTGGACTCCAGCACCGAGGTTTTGCCTATTAGACAAATTACAAGTGCAACGTTAAACAACAACCACCGGCGCTACTCACCGATAACGTCTCCGATCAGCATTAGTAATGTTGCGATATCGAAACCGGTAGAGCGGTAATAATCCAAGCGGTTTTATCCGTACTGAGATCCCGTTCTGTGTGTATATGCGTGCGGCTATTGTGCAGCTGAAGCTGTTCCTCTTGTCTGAAGCAGACGGCGGAGCTGCGCAGTCTTTTCGTCAGTGGAAAACTCCCTCCTGACGCGTGACGCAGGCGGTGACACGGAGGGAGCGACTGCCCACGCGCCGCTTCCTGCCTTCCGCGCGGAGCGACGCTCCTCCCGGCGCGCTCGCATCCTGCCAGAAAATCACTACAGTAACATTATCGACAAAGCACCGGAAAACAATAATGTGAACCGTAAATCTTTCATTGCCCCGAAGAAAAGCTGCTCTGCTAACCGCAGTTTCCGCCCAAATAACAGTTACTGTTACTATATGACATCCGCTTTAAAAAAAGTTTCCAGAACTTGTTATGTACATATATGGTGTTTTATAGCAGTTTCCCAAAGGTAATAAATTGACTGTATATCTGAAGATTTTCGACTATTATTATTATTATTGTTGTTGTTGTTGTTTATGTTATTAATAAATCATTGTTATTATTTTACTATTTATTAGTTTATGTTGTCTGTGTTTAGTCGGTCTCCAGTAAACTAATAAGTCAAAACATCAGTAAATCTATTGCATCATTTAGTAGTAAATCAAAAACAGTTGCATAATTCAGAACTGAGACGTAAGACTGTTGCCTAATATATTGGTAATAATGATGCAACTGCCCTGCATTGACTTCAGCTCTATTGAATGAAAACTAGATGCCAAGGGCTGAAGGAAAGTGTTGCATTTTAGGTCCAGTGATTGACTCACGATTGAGGCATTTCTACACATAGGTATTCCAATTTTATGGAAGATTTGTTAGTATGTTAAAGAATGTAGACTATCTTTGTGATTTGACTGTTGTCTACATACTTTTAGAGGCTGTTATAGTGTGTCTGGATAACTAGTTACAAAACTTTGTCATGTTGTTCTTCCAGTTTAAAAGGACACCTCTCTCACTAGCAAAATCACTAATATCTGTTTAGGATAGCTGGTGTTAATGTGAAGAACAAGTGGTTGAGTTAATGTTGTCACTGCAGTCTTAGCCAATAGAAACACTTTGCTGAGGAGAGAAACAGAGAGAAAAGTCTTTACAGGCTGTCAAATTTGTATCATTACATAATTGTGGCGACACTTGGAAGACACTTGGAAGACACTTGGAAGACCTTCTCAAATTCCTGGCTGGGAGATGGTGCCTCATTTAATAAAGCAGAAAGTGTTTGGGGGAACACTACTTACAAATGTTTGTCATCTTTTCCAAGCAAAGAAGTCTGAATGGGGGGAGGGAGATGTTTTTGCCTGCCTGGGCCACTGGCTCAGTCCTGCATATATTACCCACTATGTCTTTAAAAGTGTGCCAGAGATTTTACTGCGGAGGACGCCCTGCAACGAGAACAATAATGGCCCTCAATGCTTACCATCTGCAGGAAGAAAAAGCCATTGCTGCACGTGTTCGCATGAATTAACACGCATATTGCAAATGACTAAACCAGGCTCATATTTCTCAGTGCATGCACTAAAAACAAGTGCATGTCAGAGTTTGAGCGCTCTAGACAGAGAACTCAGGTTTAAAGATGTTTTCGTCCCTGAAACGCAATAAGAATAAAGGTAAAACAAACGAGAAAAGAGTGAGAAAAGAAGAGAAGAGTAAGAAAAGAGTGTAAAACCGTGATGCCACAGAGCACAACCAGGACAAAGCTTTGCTCAGTGAGTGTTGAGAAAGAAAAGGGTGGTCACAGGAGTCACAGTGAAGTGCAGGTTTTTTGGGAACAGATTGATGGCCCCAGCTGTACCCAAGGGGGGGAACAAAGCTAGCAGCTGGTCACCTGTAGCTAAGACTGCTGATACCGCAATACTGGATTTGCTATTCAGGAGGAGGCTAATAATTGCCCTACAGTCCTCATGTATTCTCACTGCTGCTTATTATAAAGCACAATAAACTACCTATAACTTTTAAGTACTACAGGGTGATATATGCCAGCAGCAAAACTGATAAAACTGAGAGGCTTTAGTCTAGTTCTGGAGCACTGAGTGGAAAATTCCAGCCCGGAATATTTCACCTCTGATCTGCAATTAAATAGTTTGGTACAGAACTAGCACACATCCTTAAACACCACAATACAAAACATAACAAACAGGTACATTTCAAATGCTCAAATAAGACTGTGCTACGTTTTGTAATTTAACATTAATTGATGGTTGAAAACACACCAGACTTCGAGAAACTGAATCAAAGTTCAACACAGGGGTTAATCTGCAGAGCAAAGACACCCTTCCCCCAACTGACTGACAACCAATTACTGCACAGAGATTCTGCCTCACTCACAGACAGACACATCCAGCCAGTTATATGACATCATCAGATGTCCATTAAAGGAGAGTTTACTTCAGTTTTCTCTTTCTCTTTCTCTCTCTCTCTCTCACTCACTCTCTCTCTCTTTGTAAAGAAGTGTTAAAAACATGAAGCCTATTTTCCCTCCAGGAACATTGTCAGGGATTTAAAGACAAAGAACAGTTTGTTTTGTTTGTACTGTTATAGAAGTTTTCTATTCTAATTTTAGTCATCAAATTATTTGATCCTTACATTTGGCAAACAATGTAAAACCTGGATTTCCCTTTCAAATGTAACTTTTTAATTTAACCCCTGAAGTCCTAAAACCATCCTGTATAAACCGAGTTTCATATCACATGCTTCTGAATTGATTTTATTAGGTGTTTAGTGTTGAGAAATATAGCGCTCGCTTCTAGCTCGCTTCACTGTTTCCAATAGTCTCTTTCAGTACCAACAAACACTCATTATAGTGACCCTGCCCTCACAGTGTATGTGTGTTTTTCCTCACAGATTTTCAGTGCATGTCTTTGGCAGCTGAGAAAGAGAGAGAGAGAGAGAGAGAGAGAGAGAGAGAGAGAGAAGTTGAGGACTCAACTGGTTTTGTTTACGTAGCAACATTGCTAGGCTGTTGAGCTAATGTCTTCATTATTTTCTCCCTAAGGGAATTTTTTCAATATTTCTCACATTGATTTATAGTTTGTTATAGACTAAGTATATATCAATATTGACTTACTGATTAGTCAGAGTTAGAAAGCTGTCAGTTAGAAAGCCATTTTTATAATGAAAACATCATATTTCTGCATCAAATGAAAGGAATATAAGTTTGTGACGGGCCAGGAAATGAAACATGTTGTGTAATTGGACAGACAAAAAACAAAAGCGTTTGAGCCAATCTTAAAGATCAAATAGCAGGTTTATTTTTCAAAGCAAGTTGCATTAGATAAATGTATTCCACGCAAAACCAATCCACACAGCCCTCCGCAAAGAAGAAAGTAAAGGAGGGTCATGAATTCAGAGCTGCAAAGGTTAATGATGAGTGACAAGTGGATTAAAATGGCTGTGGAGCCAGACAGCGGCTGACTCCCCTCGGCCCCCGCACACCGCCCCGTCCCACCCCACCAGTGTTAAAGATCTTTGTAGTTTCACAACACTGTCTGATCTTCTCTCCGATCATTCATCAATGCTCAAAATCTCAGTGGAACAGAACAGAGACCCATTTATGTTATAGCTGCTCTTTGCTTGTCTTTGTTATATCCTGACAGACGGTTACAGATAACTGAAGTGTGTGCAGAACAAACGTCAACATTTACACGTTTATTAATTCACCTTAAACGACTGCGATTACAAACTACATTTAAATGTTTTGTAAGTCATGTCAGCCTTACCTTATTTTTAATTACAAATCCAGCTATATGTAAAACCCGTATTAACCACATTGTTAATTTACATATATACTTTCTTGCAATTGTATATTTAAAAAGTATTTGCATTGATAGCCTTCTGCACGTTGCATATCTGTAAAAGCGACTCAGATAAACCTGCAGAAGTCAATACACAGTCACGTGTGTCAGGTCATGTCAGCAGGACTGCAGAACTTCCTTATTGCAGTGTTTACATGCTGCGCACATGCTTTCCAGTCTCTTGCGAGAGCTGCCACAGCAGTGACGCAAACATGTCGCATTTTTTGTGAGGCTGATAACTATTGCATATTTGGGTTATTGCATATTTGGGTAAAACAACACGGGGAGAAGGTTGGTGCATTTTTTGCATGTCCTCAGATTTCACACGCAGACACCTGAGTGTGAATTTTGTGGCTTTACTTATGAAATGAAATATTGTTAATAATAATGTCTGAGGTAAATAAATGGTCATGTATTAGATGAGATTGTTCTATTTGTATACAAATTGTATTCAAATGTTTTCAAAATGTTTTGTTGTTTTTTTACATTATTGCTTATCTTTTCCTGTTTCTTATAAATTGCATTTTTATAAACACTCTTTCCTATAAACATTGTGCTTCCTTACTGTAAGGTTATTTCCAAATAACTTTCCAAAGTCTAAATATCAGTTTCTACCTAAATGGGCGGAGAAAACAGATTGTGACGGAAACCCTTGAGACGTCACACTCTGACTCTGAGAAAGGGAAACCGAACACAGCAAAGTTTCCTGTTAAACTGGGTACTTCCTTATAACTGACACACTTGCAAAGCATGATGCGTCCTTTAAATAGACACTAGAATAACAAGCTATGTTTGAACTTCTCATTATGGCTGGATACTTCTGGCATCTTTACATGGTAGCTGCTAAACTGGAATATTAGTTTCATTTTCTTATGGAATATAATATATGTGAGGGTGTGTTTATAACGCTGAGTGACTAACTCAAATGATATGAATCACACCTTTAAGAGAAATAAGATAAGGCTGAGATTTTTGGTGATTTTTATATTACATAAATCAGAACAAAATGATCTTTTTTGAAAATCCAAAATAGCAGAAAGTTTTCAGTTATACTATTATGTCTATAGATTGTAATTGTTGCACATTAAATCAGTGTGTGTGTGTGAGAGAGTGTGTGTATGTGTGTGATAGAGAGAGAGAGCAGAGAAGGCTGAGTTTGGCAGGACCTCAGCACTGTGTTGTTACCAAGGCTACAACAATGTGCAGGCCAACCACAGGTGCCACGGCAACAACAGTGTTTCCCAATTAGGGTCCCTGAAAGAGACCCACTAATGAAATGTGCCCCTGGGCTGCACTGGGTTAACTAAATGGATCCACAGTCATTTAAAGTTAACAAAAGGCTGACTCGATAGGCAATTGAATGGCCTGTAAAGAAGTGTTCGCACACCCCTGTCTCCATGTCTCGCTCTCATTCATATTGCATAGTGAAGGACGTGCTTTAATTCAGGGGGGGCAATTCAAAATAACGTTGCCCCCCCACATGGCAAATCTATCACTGATGGTTAACTGTTTTCAATGGGACAATGACACCACAATGAGATTAAATACATCTAGTGGGAAGAAGACACTGTCTCTCTATCTAGGGACTCACAAAAATGTTTAAGGACAAAAAGCTCACACACACTAAAACTAGCGTTGCCCTCAGAGCCTGAGAAAGAAACCGAGTTGCCCTGTTTGCAGAGGGCCAGTGTCCACACATCCGTTTCCACAAAGGCCTCTTTCAGATTGAACTCAGGTTAAAGTGTTCAAAAACCTTGTTCAAAAGGGCTAAACAGAGGAACAGCCCTGACTGAGACTAGAACCAGCAGGCTTCACACTGCCAGCCTCCACACACACTCTGACTGTTGTGCTGACACTTTCTTTTTCTCCCTCTCCTTTCCTGGTGAACAATATGAAGGGAGGTGCAGGACAGGAAGTAGCCAGGCTGGGTGGTGAGCGGGAGGGAGGGGCGGCCCCCTCTCTTTCCCATGTGAAGGACAAGCCTGTGTGAGCGGCAGTCTGGGGCCGTGATTGTGTTCGGCGCCTGGTTGCGTCTAACAGAAGACCCCCATTAATCACTGGAGCAGGTCTCTCTCTCCCGCTCTCTCTCTCTCTCTCTCTCTCTCTCACTCTCTCTCTCTCTACACTAACACAATCTACATCCAGGACCCCACACACAGAGGAGGCATGTGTGCCCACATTTAGCACGCCTTACAACACAAACACGCAGTAGCTAGTTTGCAAAAGAGCCATTTTCCTTCTTAAAGTGCTGTACCCTGATTATTTCTGTTATAATAACTAAAATTATTTTTAAACACACATCCATTCGCTATAAATTAGCCTCATTAAAGATTCTGAAAATCTTAAAGATTAAATAAATGGTTTAATTGCAAAATTCAACGAGAATTTTTGTGCATTTTCAGCATGTTAAGAAAACCGATTCAGATATGGATTGCTGTGGTGGAGAAATGTTGTATACAGTCCTAGCAAATACGTCAAATTGCAGTAGCCGGCTGTTTCATTCATGCATGTCCTGCAGAAATTGCACCTGCGCTAATTTTGTTGGCAGGTTGTTTGCAGTTACTTTATTTGCATTATTTCTTTAGTGACTTAGGGTAACGTATAGCAGACAGCGTGTACAAATAAATGTCAATACCAGCAGGTGATTCTTTGTGTATTCCCCCACAGAATACCTCATTCATACACACAAACTATAAACTCCCACAAAGCAAAAACATAAAAAACATCATGCATGCACACTGACACTGCTATTGGATCCAAGTCTCTCTCACACACACACACAAACACACACACATATGCTCTCTCTTGCTTTCTCTCTCTCTCACACACACACACATGCTCTCTCTCTCTCTCACACACACACACACACACACACATATGCTCTCACACATACTTGACTCCCACAATTATTTATTTACTGAACTCTTGCAGGTAAACAGCTTGTAAAAGCATGTCAAAAATGCAATAAAAACCAAGTGTGCTGTAAATACCACTATTTAGAAAAGCTTCAGCTCTTTTAATCCTCTTGCAATGAGGTGGAGAATGTCAAATAGCTGGCAGTCCAACCTGATGAGAGCGCTGGGATTGTTTACTGCTAACTGCTAAAGCTGGAGACAGACTCCCCGTCTCAGAGACTGTTAGCTAATTCACATGATATCCCCTAAACACGTTTCCTTTCATTGACAACATTTTATGGAGACTGTGGTTAACTCATCTCGTAACACAATGCTTTGGAAGCTGCTTGTATTATCTTGTCACCATATTATACTTTTACATTTATTATTTGGGTAGATGATACAAGCCCATGTTCTGTTTTCATTAACATGATTTTATGTTCATTCAAAATGTATATTATACAGTACATCATATGAAAATAAACCTACAACATTTGGACTAATTTAAATAATTTTTAGGCTTCACTATTTTACATATTTTAAACGGCCCTGTGGTGAAAAATACTTTTTTAACAGTAACATCTTGCTTCGCTCTAAATTAATAGCCATCATGAAACCTGCATGCATAATAATTCTATATTAAATTCTATAATACAATAGATTAAATCTACATTAACTACCCATGTCAAATCTGAGATATGCTGAAACAGTCACATGACTTCCTGTCTGAACGTAAGCATCACACGCTTGAACATTCACAACATCAGCAGTGTTTTGCTAATGTTTCCATCTCATTTGGAGTCAAGATTTGTGTGTTTTATTCTGTTGCAGTCAACCCATCTGTGTATACAAACAAACCACAGAGGTCAGTTTCTATATTAAAATAGTGGGCTGCTATAACAATACCTCTTAGGTTGTTCACCCACAATATTGTTGTTGCTGGTTTTTAATAAAACAACTGAGTTCTTATTATATTCTATCAGTTGTCTATTAGCTTTTCTGTCAGAAAATTCAACAAACGCTGATTAAAGTAACAAAGCGTCTGAATAAAAACTAGAATCTGCATGTGGAAAAGAAGGATCATGTCTTTACCTCCAGTGTTCTGTCACTCACTTCTCCACACCCCCATCTCATCCAGCTCTCTAATGATAATTTATAGGCCAGTCTAGCAGAAAAAGAGAGGGGCGGGTGGTGCATTAGGTCAATGGCTTTCTTCAGCACATAAACCCTCCTGTAATGAGCAATATTTGTAAAGAATCAAGGTGACAGTGTCTCTTGAGACGAGTGTCACGTGTCTGTACATGCTGTCCTGGTGTGCTTAAGCTGCATATAGTTAAACAAAGCATGCAGACACAGTTAAAGAGAGCGTGCATACACAGTTATAGAGAGCATGCATACACAGTTATAGAAAGCATGCATACACAGTTAAAGAGAGCGTGCATACACAGTTATAGAAAGCATGCATACACAGTTAAAGAGAGCGTGCATACACAGTTATAGAGAGCATGCACAGATAATGAAAGCATGCATATATATATATATGTGTGTGTGTGTGTGTGTGAGAGCACTGCCCACAGCTGAAACAGCATGTGTATACAAAGGGCCTTTCAAATATAATTACCTGTTATGAAGTCATTACATAACTTGGATGTTTGTGAATATAACATATTATAAAGAAAGACATTATAAACAGTTTAAAAAGTTGCTGTAATTATGCCAGATTTGGAGATAGACATAGATCCTAAGACATAAATCCTTTTAGACAAACGCAACAGTGGCTAACTTAGACAGGGGAACAAAGCCTCTCTCTTGTTGCTGGGCCTCATAAACATGTTTATCACAGAAGTCACCATGTGAGCAGATTATGTGAACTAGAATTATAATCCATCAGTACACTATTCCCAGCATTACATTGGAATCTCCTATATTATAGGAATATTATGTTTTGAAAACATGTTATTCGAGTTAACTATTTTAGATCGTAGAAACATTTCCAACATACAATTTTCATTCAACAACAAAAATATTAAAATGTTAATTTTAAAAGGTCTAGAAATGTTAGTTTTGATGTTAATGTTATGTTGCATTGGCTATGTTATACAAACCGTTTTAATTCTATAATGTTTTAAAACGTTCCATAACTAAATAAGAATAATATATATCATATACATGTTATGTAGCATAAATGATTTTACTAACATTACTATAAGAACGTTTGTATAATACTGAGAGAACGTTTTAGAGAATGTTAGCCAACGTTCTGAGAACGCTCCCTGTTAACATTTAAAACTAATTTGTAACATTTAATATACAAATTCATATATGCCCATATTCCCCTCCATTCAGCATAAAACAATTAGTGGAAATTGTTTGATGCACATGCCACTTCTGTGCCACCTTTGCTATGAATAGACAGCATTAGTCCCATCAAAAACACAAACAACAAGAAAAAATGGGTTTTCTGATTGTCAGAGATTCAGTAAATGAAGCAATAACTCTACATGCAGGCCTGTGGGTGGAGTGTGTGTGGCTGTCTATGTGAGGTCACTAATGGATGGGAAAATATATTGCTGTGTCAGCTTGAATCTGCCTGTGGAAGTGGAAGAGTCTGTTAAACATGAGAACAATATACAGATCACAGACACACGTTTGTAACACACGCTATAAAAACATCAAACAGACGGTGATTCTTTGTGATTTTACAGTAATAAATTATCAAATGAATGTGATTTTATGTGAGTTTAAATAGAATATTGGGCATTTCATAATATCTAATAGATTTAGGTTGCAATCTATCTATCTATCTATCTATTTATCTATCAATATATATATATAGTGTAAAGTAAGCTAAATTTGTTAATAAAAAAAACTTGTGCTCCTTAGATACAATGTATCTTTCTGAAGTAAGCTGTAAGCAAATAACATCTTATTATTTATCCTCAACAGATGTAGCCGGATTATCTCGATTAGTCCTTTCCTCTGTGTCTGTTTCTCTCCATTCGCTGCTTTGCATTTAAATCTAAATCAGACCGGCCTCTTTTAAACTACAACAGAAGCACAACACTAACAGAACATCAGATTTTCTCAATATGTTTTTCATGTTTTGGCAATAAGTCTTTATTTTTTTACGACACTGATTTTGGACTCTAATGACCTTGTTCCTGTGTTTCTCGTAAAGTCATTTTTTTGTATGACAATATAATGGGTTACGCTGCAAAAATCATATATATGTTGTCCAAATAAAAAAATGCAAGTTTTATTTTGCACAATTTTTCTTTAACTGTCTTGATGTAGGAACATTCAGATATTTTCTCTGAGAAACATGACAAAAACTAATAAAGGAAATGATTTTTTGAGCGCACACCCCATCAATCCTCACAGAGTCTCAGTGTGAATGCTGACCCTATATTCTCATCTCAGTAATTAGCCCCATTGATTAACACAACACTGTCTGCATCCAACAGCTACAGGAACCTGCTGTTTTTTCTCCCTTAACCACATGTTTGATCTCAAAAGATGATTCATCGCTTTTGTATATGTTGCACAACCCTGACTTGTGTGTTTTTACTGGCACCTCACAGCTGTATGGGGGGATTTTCTGCTGAAACAGTGCTCTACTTGACCTCTCTCTCTTCCTCTCTTTCCAGGCCACAAAATGATGAGATATGAGCGTGGAGAAATAAATCAGAACAACGGGTGGGTCCCCATTGCCGAAACAAGAGGTGCTAATTTGGGCACTGTGGTCAACACAGAGCGTTGGGTGGGTCCACACCCCTCAACCCCATAGCCCTGCTAACCCACGAAACTACAAGCTTTGACAGATGGTTGTTTGCAGGGCAGCTAAATAATGACACCGGATTAAACGCCCGATTCTCTAACCACATTTCTCCCCCCGCATGTGTTTGTGTTTCCTCTTTAGTAAGAATTTATGTGTTCTGCAAAGATAGATTGCCAGAAAAAAGCCTCTGAGAAAACGGCACTAATCTGCAAGTGATAATTCCCATTCAAGTGAGTGACTCTGGATTAATAAAAATGCTAATTCATAGAAATGGAAAAGTGAGAAGGACTCGCGGCATGTTTGCCCTCCACACCGGGATCAGAAAGACCAGGATTCATTTTTGCGGATCTGTGTGGGTGGGATCTGCCAAGCATACAAGCTGTATTCATACCAAACATATTGTTCTGTTGAACACCATCAATAAAGAAGCATGAGAACCTGGGAATTCATTGAAATAGATTTATTTAAATCACAGAGATACTGGCTGTTAACACGTGGTATTAACATGCATCTCAAATGTGTCTCACATTGAAATGTTCTGTGAAGTTGTGTGCAAACACAGTTCAGGGCTTCTGGGAAAATTGCATGTATCAATATAGATTTCCAAACGTTGTTCGGCTTTAACTGTTAAATATTACAGTTAATGACAAAGAATGTATAATGTTATTTTCTAACTGACAGACTTAAACACAATATATATATCATCTTGGAACATGAGCTTAAGACTTATGCATTATATTATGTTGAGAACTGTTGACACATGAGAAAATATTGAAACATTTACTCTATAAACACAATGCAGCGGCAAGCCAACAAGTGTGTTGTAAGTGGCTGAAAATGATTCTTTTGGCCTCATGACATATTTTAGCATTTTAAAGAAGTGCTGTGTGGTAAAATTATTTCATCACATTTTGAATTCAGTGTGACATTTGACTCAAATTCTGAGTGAGGAGCAGCGCAAACCTCATGCTAGCAGAAATGCAATTACCAGAAAGAAACGTTAGCTAAAATTAACTCCACTTTCCACTAGCATGTCACATTTAACCCAGGTTTTCCATTTCAACCTGAGGAATTCTTGTTGGAATCTCACCTGTGCATTTATTAGAAACATCATCCCATTACCAGCGGCCAAATGTGAATCTTCACTGACAACATCCCTCTGTCTAAAACTGCTGAAGTTAAATATTGAAATGTCAGAAAATTCATCTGTATGGCCAGACTGTTCTTTTCTCAACTCCTCCGTACACAGTATTCCAGAAATAAAACAGGCCAGATCATTAGTCCCGGCACATAACCGCATAACTCATTCATTGCCACTATGAATATTTCTAGAACATGATTTGTGAGCCAAACTGTCTGCCTAAGTTCTATTTATTTAGAGTCAGTTTGGCTGAGACAGTACAGTGATCACTTAAAATAACACATCCACAGTCTGTAATTTAAGACGGTGTTAGTATGTGACAGGAGCCAGTTCTCAAAACACAGAGTGAAAGTCCACTCAGCCCATCCATTTTCTCATTGGACAAAAAATGAGCTGGATTCCGTTTATTGAACCACATTTGTTTGGCTTCAGCATTATTTTATCATTAGCGTTTCGCTGCGTTTGGCCAGTTCCTGAGTTTAAATAAGGACATGGGAGCTTAAGTGTCCATATCATGCAGTTTTTTCAACATGCAGAAGTTCCACACCGCACAGCAGATGGTATGAGTGACATTTATAGTAGTGCTATAAGTCTGGTTTACGATCATGTTGCATGCCTGCATACACAATCATGCTTTGTTTTCTTTATCAGTTTAAAAAGGCTCCCAGTGGAAAGTTTATAATGATGTCCAAGCTAACAGTTTCAGATTGTATAAACTTTTCCATAAAGTAACATATAGCCATTAATATACATACACACACACACACACTATATACAATATATATATCACACACACACACACACACACATATATATATATACATACACAGTTCCACTAACTATATGTAAACATTCCACTAACATTACTGATGAAACAATTTCACTACATTTGAGAGAACATTCAAAAAACATTAGCCAACTTTCTAAAAACATTCCCTTTTAGCTGGGATATCACAGTGATGTCACAAGACATGTTGGCATCGGAGACAAATGCTGCCTTTGTTTCCTGTGAACCGCAGTTCTCACCTGCAACCAGACCAGGCCTGGCCGGCTGCCAGGGCTGTACTTGGCAGAGTTCACCATGAACCAGGAGCCTGTGTTCTTCTGCTGGGTTCCTGGGAGATGAGGCCCAGGAGAAGGATTATATCCCCTTTCTTTACACAACATTGATGAGGATAAGGAATCCGTAGAGCACTCAGACTTTCCCAATGCAAAGCATCAAATGGCTTCATACAACAGCTTTTTTTCAGCACACGTAGACACCAGCAGCTGGTCTTAAGAACGTTTGCTCTGTTTATTCCACTACAAAGCAACAGTGCTGTTTATTACCTTAGGGGAAATTTGCTCCATATATTTTAATGGATTGCTCCAAATGTTTCACACGCCTTGATCTTAATACATTAAGATATTGTCTTGAACACTCACTATTTGTAAGAGGGTCACAGAAAGACAGCTGAGCAAATTAAACATGTTCACACGCTATGAATTGTGGGACGGAGAATAATATGCTAGTATGCTATACTATTTTTAATCAACACGATAATTTTGAACCAATGAGATTTCACTGTGGGCGGAGCTAAATGACAAATAATAAAGGTCCGGATCAGTCCAGACACACTAACAGAAAGTAAATCACACGGTCTTAGAAGCGCACAGACCCACCGAATGTTAAAAATGGGGAACATAGTTTTTTTTCCATTAGCTGTGGTCAAAGGTGAAACCTACATACTGAAAGCACTGCTGAATTATATACCAATTTTTAAAGCAGTTCTTCAAAGGTTCAAAGACCCAGGAAAGGACTGTAATCAGGTCAGAAAGAGACCATTTGTGGCCCAGAGATCTCTAGCTCAGATCAGCAAGGAGCATGGAGCTGTTTAAGGCAGTTATGCAGTCCTGCCAGATAAGGTATGTGTCCCTTTTTGATCTTTTCCTCTCAGCTTTGATCAGTGGCTTTGCATGGGAGTGTGTGGTGTTCATTTAGACATCAGGCAGCAGGGCAGACAGGAAAGAATTGCTACAGGAAGTTAAGAACATGACATACAAATCTGCCTCTAGTATTATGACATGGATTCAGATCTGAGCAACAGGGATTTCTTCAGTCTCTGTGTAATGCACTGATCCCAGATCTGCGACAACCACAAATGTGTCACTTGGCATAATTTTCAGTAAATAAAATACAAATACAGGCAAAATACACACACACACACACTGTATCTATAAATTAAAATTACTGACATTATCCGTCATTTAAAATTAAAACACAAGCATTATCTAAATACTTGCAATGTAACACCAAATAATCGGATGACAAACTTTCCTCCAATTTCCTTGTCCGTTACAAATTCGCATTTTCATGCCACTGATGCAGTCGTCGGATACATACTGCTGATCTGTTGCATCCTTTGGAAACAGATTTTGGGCATCGTGAGCAAACTCCAGCTAAATCTTCTCTGATTATGTATGTCTGCCTCCTCTGGTAGAAAAGCTCTTCAGCTCTTCTTCTGCCCAGCCTCCATCACATTCTACCACCATTACACAAAGAAGCTTCTTTTTAGCGTTAAAAGACGATACATACCGATACTGTA
Source organism: Yasuhikotakia modesta (assembly GCA_036877545.1). Taxonomy (NCBI): domain Eukaryota; kingdom Metazoa; phylum Chordata; class Actinopteri; order Cypriniformes; family Botiidae; genus Yasuhikotakia; species Yasuhikotakia modesta. The sequence continues at coordinate 37,935 of JBAJNP010000426.1, read as the reverse complement.
TGAATCTATGTGAAGTGCTGGACCAGTCACTGCAGGTTTCTGAGCTTACAAACACAGACGGAACCGATCAAGCAGTTATTTGGGAGGTAACAGGATCACATTGGGAGTTTGACTGAGGCTTTGACTCACTAGCAAATCAGGAGGCTAAGACACGGTTATTAGTTACCAGATTAGCTAGAGACACTCTTAAATGACTCTTAGATGAACCACTTAAAAATGAAGAGGAGCAATGAATTCAGTTCTGAAGGAAGAGTATATTAAACTAAACAGAGCTGAGCTGAGCACTGACCTCAGAGCCCAGGGAACCAAGAAGATCACTGGCCTTAGAACCTCATTTGCACGGATCTCAGCCTAACAGCACACTGATGGACCACCTACAAACACACACATAAAAAAAAAATAAATACATACATTATACATATACATTATATATACATATAATGTATTATATACATTATATATATCTACTGTACATATATAAATCCCTTTTTGATATAGCAGTGTGGTCATTTTCTCACATACAACAAATGCTAAAAAACTATTTGCATGACATAAACTCCACATTATGCAACACATAAATATGATTTTTAACAGAAAAAGCATTCAGCTGTTTGTGTGGTTAAGGTAAACATCATCAGAATCACAATTCTCTTTCAACAGGAAAAATCCAGCAGTTTACAGACAGAATCAATGCGCTGCGGTGAAACCTTTTTCCTGTCCTATAATGCTGTCTAAGGAGTTGTTGATCCACAGCAACCAACAATCAAAGAAGAAAAGCTGCTTAAAAGTGGCACATAATGAACCTTAGAAAAGACGGACAATGAATTAAGTGTTGTGCAAATGAGTGGAATCGCCATCATTCTCATACACACTCGAGAACCCCATCAAATGTTTGTAAAGCACAGATCTTATCAGGTGTTAAAAAGGCTGGGGGACAATAGCACCAGTTCTCTAGTGTTCCTCTAAACCAAACCTAAACTAAGGCCGAGAAGATAAACTGTAGAATGTGTTTGTTGCTGGTTTACAAGATCAGAGAGCTGCCAACTATGTCCACACCTTTTGCTGAAGCGACTTGTTTGCGTTTAATAGCGTCATTAACTTGTAGCTTTTCAGCTTTTAATAGCTTAAGAAACGTGTGGCGTGGCTTCGACAGCACAACACGGTTCGTGTTAAAGTCCATGGAGGATTACTGGGAGCTATTTAAAATTTCACCAAATATTTACATAATTTACATACTGCAAATGTTTGAATACTTAATTGCTAAACAGTTCATTTCCATAATCTAGTGCTTGTGGGGAGATTTACAGGAGAAAATTATTTAAAAATCTCATTTGTATATTTATGATACATATAGAAAATGCTGGTGTCAAAACCGCCTTCAAGAATTTGCCTTAACAATTGAAATGTCTATAAACAAAATACATAATTAAAATTGGTGGATTTTTATTAAAAATAACAAAATGATAGAATCTATGAATTCAGAATTTTTCGTACCCTCCTAAAACCTTGAGACCCTCATAATGGTCTCTATTCAGCAGTGACCCAACGACCAGGAGGTCGTCTAGTAACCATCCCACACTTCAGAGGCTCTGCAGGAGTCCCAGGATGTGTGAAATGCAGGGAGTCGCTCCCTGTGGAGGTGAGGAGTAAGCAGGGAGGATCTTCGGAGTCTTTTGGTTTTATTGTTACTAAAAGGGAGGAGGAAACCGTAAATCAATCCAGTTCTGAACTTCTGAAGAAGTGAAACTGGACCAGCGGGAGGACGTGAATCTGTCACAATCAATTAGATCTAAATCCAAGTTCAAAACATCTTTTTAAATGTTGTTTTAACATTTTTCTGTTAAAACAAGAAAATGTTTATTAGAATTTTCTGTAATGTTTGTCAAAATGTCCCCCTAATGTCTTAAGAACAACATTTTTGACATGATATAATGTTACAAACATTACTGTAAAAATGCTTTTTAATAACGTAGAAAGAACTTTATGAGCACGTTCTAAGAACGTTCTCTGTCGGATGGAAAACAGGGATTGTGGTTTCATGCATGATTGAAACATCAGCGAGCTCTGCTTTCTGAAATCTGCAGGCGTTTAGACGTTATCATCTGATGCAGCATCAATAAAATATTACATCAGAGTCCTGAAGAGCGTCTTCATTCAAAACTCCATATTTAGACCCTCGAGACAGCATTAAAAACCCATTAAATCCTATTCAACACACAGACTCATACCTACATCGGTCACCTGTGAACCTGCGATCAGACTGATAAGGGGGGAGGTGTTTAGAATGGCAGGGGTGTCACTAATTACCTCAAGTACATAAACGAGCAGTTATCTGTGTGTCCCCAAGCAACTTAAGTGCTGTTTTAAAACAGAGTGCCTGAGAAAAGTGATTTAGTTCAACTCCCAGAGTGAGGGCTCTTTCAGCTTCTACGGTCTTCACTTACAAATCAGTTTGTCAGTTGGCTCGGCGGATTGCCAGGTCACAGAGAGAGAAAGAGGACAAGAAAAGATCCTATCACCACAGGCTGTCCCATGTCTTTATATATATCCTGTCAAATGTCATATATCCATCCAAAAAATGATGCAGCGGTGCTCTGCTGACTGCAGCCTGATTCCAGTTCTGCAGGACTGAGAATATCGGCATTCAAAACATTCTGTGTGTTTCCCAATTATAAACATTTATACACATTCATAAAAAATGTGTAAAAAAATGTGATGCAGAACATGCAAATTTAGAATAATAACAAAACAAGCAAAATTGTTCACAGAGCTTGAATTAAATGATTCGATTTAGTGTATTTGTTATTGTCTGAACAAACTCTTTTTCTTTTACAAAACACCTTGATAAGGTGGGGATTCATGATATTAATATTAATAATACTTAAAATTGCTCAACTAAGCAATTTTAAGTAATTATTTAATAATGCCTATAACATCTTTCACTTACAACATATAGGCCTGCTACAATGTATCTGCAATATATAAGCAATTAAATTATGTGCACAAAAATATTTTATATCCAAGCCGCTGTCAAGACCGTTTTTATGTGGCATTCTGGTTTACTGAAAACACAGAACATGTGCTTCAGTTCTCAGCCCCCTTATTAGCCAATGGGAAAGAGAGCAAGAGAGAAAGAGAGAGAAAGAAAAAGAGGAAGCTGGTTCACTGAGATGAGGCCAGTCTGCATATTGATTGTGGGACTGTTTTGCCAATGTTGCCTTAATATGTAGGTCAGCGAAGCTCCAGACTCATTCAAGAGCATGTTAAATTCTGTTATTTGGGTCACACCTCAATTACCAGAGCTTTGGTTCTGATAAGCAGCTTGCAGCTGATGTATAAGGAGAATTCCATTTCAGCCATTTAGCATCTCTAAGAAATGATGTTTAGAGGTTATTTGTGAAGAATTACACAGCAACAGGCGGACGTGATTGGCTGATACGGCTGCTTTGTGTGTTTCCTATGCAAATTACGAGACCACCCATGTTCAACCTTCCCAGTGACTCAAATTTAATTTACAGGGTTCAGAATCATCAAGAGAAATTGAAGAGCAGCACTCCTGAAACAATAGCATCACGGTGTATCAAGCAAGTCCTTTCAAATCTGTGCAAAGACATGTAGCAACTGAGGTTGGCTGCAGTGTGTGATTGGTCTTCCTGCAACCAATGGCAGGTTGAGCGGCGAACCTCCAATCAGAATTAGACAGTTTTGAACAAAGGAATGTTGCACAGCATTTGATTATTCGAGAGCTGTGAGACTTCAAGAAAAAGATTCTCCCAGGGCGCATGTTCAGAACTATTCAACACACACGTTTCCAGAAGCAGGAATAAAGCAGATATCTTTGTTTAATATCAAAGCTTTAATGGATTAATCACATGCTTTACTAGTCTAAAGGATGTCCCAAAGGGACAAACAAGCTACACATTCAATTAATACTCAACACACTCTCTGCATGGGGTCAGTGTTAAGCCCCAACACTAAAGTCCTTTTCACAGTATGGGGGAGGGAAGATGACAAGCTCAGAGATTCAACACACACACACACACCAGAGAGATTAATGAAATGAATTTTGGGGATATAATAAACGGCAGGAAGAAGACACAATGTACAGCAGGAGAGAGAGAAATATGACACAGGCGGTCTGTCATTTTTAAAGGGGAGGAAAAAAACTGTCTTTATTCTCAGACTGGTGATCAGTGTGACATGTAGCATATTGCAGTGAGTGGAAGCGCTTTCTAACTAACCTCTATTCGAAAAACATATATTTACCATTGTAGAAAGTTCATGGATAATTAAAAATAAACCTGTTTGTTTTTATAATACATAATTGTGGTCTTATTGTGCCATATTTATCAGTACATGTTTTTTCAAACAACAATTGTTCTGTTTTCTACTATTATTTTATATTTTCTACTATACTTGATGCCAAAAAAGTTCCCCCCCAAAAAAATCACCCATATGCATGTTATCTAAATCGCCCCCAACTCCCGCCCCCAGCATCAAACCACTCCCCCAAACCACCACTACTGACGATGAACACATATGATGCACAAAGCGCGTAGGCGTGGCTTTGCTGTGCTCTCTCAATAGGGTGCACCGACAGTAATAGTAGGGGTCTTCTGAAGTGTCCCACCATAACTGACAATAGCACACACCTCCGTTACCTCAACACCAGCCACATCTGTCATCAAAACCTGTTGGAACTTCTTAACTACCCCACTAATTACCTGTGAAGGTGTATAATTACAGTCACCTTCTAGACAAAAGAACACAGGCCAGAATGATGCTGTCATCTCTATTATGAAGAAGACAGTCTATAATATGTATGTATTCATTAAGCTGCCAAACTCTATTATACAGGATTAGGGTTTATCTGCTGTAAGGCTTTGTTTAAGCTTAAAGTTAGACTTAGTTTAAGCTTGTCATGCTTATCTAAGTGCTGTAAATCAACTTATCCGGAGCGAGAGCAACTAGAAAACTTTGATTTACCAGTTTTATGAATTGTGTAATTTATTCATGTTCAAAATCTTGGAAATTACCTTATGTTATGTTCTCAAGAATGATTCATACGGGAAAATCTTTTGATTCAACATAAGACAGTAATTATTTTCTCACATTCCTTTTATGCTATCCAGTATTACATCCTATTCAAAATATGCCACAAATGTACACAAATCTCCTGACCTTCTTCCAAAAGTCCCTCAAAAAATCCAACCTAGATCATTTTACCATGAGAACCAGTCCTACAGTCTCCACAAACTTAACAAGCTCCTACACATAATGCATCAGTAGATGCTGAAAGCTCGGGTGTTAAGAGTGATTTCCTTTCATTTTAAAGATTTTAAAACATGCAAAGTCTTCCTGAGGGTTTTGCATGTGAAAACACTGAAATTCTGAAGCCAAACTCTTCAAGGTTGCGCCCTTGAAGAACAATAAAGGGTTTCTATGCAATTTTCCATTAAATCTGTCTAGATTATTACTAGATCTGCTCAGTGCTGGTATATCAAAGCAATGCATGAGACTATATCCCACAAGAATTCATGAGAAAAGAGTGAGAAATGTATTATCAGCAGAGTAATTATCTTGGAGTGTCATTTAAGCCTATTAGAATTCCTGAAAGTCCGAAAGGAGCGTTTGATTAATGAAGAGTCGGCCAAACATTCCAGGTTCCAAAATGCAATCTGACCAAAACAAACAGAGAAAAAGTGGAATAAATTCATAAATTACAATAATTTAAATTCTGACACGCAGGACCGGTCCATATATTTTCCCTCTCTGGAGAGCGATTCCCACTTGTGGAAAGTTCACAGTGAGGATTGTGCATGGAGTGACATGAAATGGAAAATGTGAGCTGGACCTTACAGGGTTGAGAGGGGTGGACGTGAGGGTGGGGTTGCCTGAGGATCGCTCACATGGTTTTACTGTTGCTGTGTGGAAACTTCAAAGAACTCTGTGGCTGCACAAAAACATTCAGTTTTTTCCCGCTTGCAACTTGGCTGTGGGCCAAGCAGTTGTAACAAAAGAGAGAATTTCTTGGCCTTTTATGTGAACTGTGCCTGATCTGCTTCCTGTAGCGTTACGTCTCTTTCGCTGGTTCTCGTGGTAACTGGGATCGGGTCATAAGCGGCTCCCTTTTCTGATGTCATGAGAGATCACTATGATGTCATTGGCCACATAACCTGCACACAAATAAACAAGCCACATCATGGAACAAACTGTTTTCATTTATTCAAAGTAATTTAATTTAGTGTCCTTATATCACAGACCTGTTTTTAATGTGACAGCCTGAAAATGAAAGCATTTCATACGTATTACATTTGTAAACAAAATCATTTCATTTTCAACAAACAAGGAACATAAAGCGACTGGATGTAGTTTGCAACAAGACACACACTGAAACAAGATGTTTGTTATTGAAAAAGATGTCATTAAATACAAGAACTGAAACATTATCGCACTAATATGTGACACAAATGTCTATGTTTCCAGGAGATTGATTTTTAAAAGAGCAATTTGTTTTGCACATTAGCTGTTCTAGAAACTTAGTGACAACATTATACAGACCCCTAATCTCTAATGTAGGCCTCAAAACATTTTAGAGATCTGTCGCCTACTATTCTCACTGCTGTTTTTTATAATGTCCTAAAAGTTATTGGCAGATTCATCTGGCTGTGTGTCACAGAACCTGAACTTTGAAGAAGGGGGGGTTAATGCTGTTTGCCAAGTTCCACAGTCCAAAGTACATTCAGTGAAATGACTAATTCTCACTATTATTTCATTGCTATTTGAGGATTTATTCTACTGAAATATACTAAACTAAATTCTACTAAAATATTGCCAGAAAATTTAACACAGTAAAACAAGAGTTTCTCTAGTAAAGTACTGCATTGAGACTTTACAGTGAAATTAATGGAGTTGCCATTTATACAGAGCGCATACAATTGTGAACAGCCAACATTTAAAAATATGCTGTACATTTTTGTAAACTCGCAGCATAGCTTCTTTCTAATAGTTAAATGTGGACCACAATAAAGCTATAAGCCAGTGTGGTGGGATTCAAATAAAGGGATGATATGCAAGCAATAACTCACCTGATAGGTGCAGTAAAATGCTGCATTTAAATATCAGGAACCTGATTGGTGGGTAAGAGTTCATGTTAACTCTAAAAACCCAGGCAGAGCGTAAACTCACACTTGTTATCTCTACAATGTGGCTAACATATGCAAAACCTCATCATCCACAGGAGAGCTCTCAAAGTACTTCCCTGTCTGATGTTTATTACTTCCTGCCTTGCTTTTGGGAATTATTTTGGAGAAAAAAATCCATTGGTTACTTTTAGACAATTTCATAGAAGAAGGGTTGTTGGAACGCCTCCTGTCCAATCAGAATCTTTTAACCCAGCAGTTAGTTCTGGCCCTAAAATTTGATTGGCCAGGGGAGAAAATGAGTTAATATATATACAGTAAGTTTAGAATAAGCTATATAAGGGTCCTATAGAATTTCCTCTTATAGAATAGGGGTCTAATTACACTGTACTGCAGAATAACTCAAGTTTCAATACAAATGCATGTAAACATATAAACAAGCCATTTATTAGCTGATTCAGATGTGATAGATTAGAGTTTGAGCTCAGCTCTGCAGGACAATATAGCCCTCATGGACCGGAGTTTAGACACCCGTGTTAAAGACTTAAATTCACTTATAAGCAATTCTGTTTGTCCAGAAATATCTGGTGTGCGCTGTACCATGCCATACAGAAGCAAAGGTCATTGCTTCAAAATTACACAATCTTGTGCTAAGGGAGGGTTTACATAACATTTATTAGAAAAAAGTTTGAGTTTGTTTCCACATGGACTCTGTTATATAAGCTGCCCCTCTGCATTTATCCAATCAGGTATCAGGATCTAATTCGACCAATCACTCAGACTCACATCAGTCAAAGCATGTCATCAAATCAGATGTAAAAAAAAACTACAGTCCCAGCTTACAAGGAACATTTTCAGACTGCGTGATAACATTCTTTAAAAGTTCTCTTAGTTATCAGAACGTTTTTAATCATGTCATGCATCGATAGTATTGTTCTTATGAAGTTATTGGAAAGCTTTAAACATTACAGAATTTAAAAAATATTAAAAGTTTGTTCTCAATCAAGCAATAACATTAATACAACGTCTAAATATTCCTAGACTTTTCAAAGTAATGTTTTTAACATTTTTGTTATTTAATGGAAATTTTAGGGAAATATTGTCACAACCTAAAATTGTTAGTGATGTGACTTTTGTGTTTCTCTGAAGTGTATAACAGACCTGTGTGTGATAACATGATCACTCTCACCATCTCAAACTACATGTCCCTGCAGCTGAAGTGTTGACAGAAGGGTGTGTGTTCATGTCAGCTGTCCAGGGACTGGGTTGGCCGAACTGCTGCCCTTTTCCTGTTTGACAGGACTTTGACATTCCGGAGCGGCGTCACACACAGGCTTCCCTTTCATGCGGCTGCATGAGAATGTTATTGTACTTCCTGGGAATATCGCTAGTCACAGCGTGTCCTCGGAAAAGGCACATGCACAAGTTCCGTGAGCAAGCAGGCAAGTGCGCAATGTTTATACAAGGAGTGAGACAAACATGTTTTTAAAGGAACCAATAAAAACATGTTAACAAAAAAGAATAACTTTCATTATTTACTCAATCTCAAATCTCTTTAAACTTATATGCTTTTTTGTTATTACAGTATGACCCTGTATGTCAAGTTAAAATACAAAAAAATTAAAACAAAGACAAAGACAAAAATCAGCAGAAAATTATTCATATATGTGCACTACATTCTATGCCTGATAGCTTTGCTTTGTGTGTGAAACAGACCAAAAGTTCTGCTTTCACACACAAATGTGATTCTGCTTTCCAGAATTTTGAAATGACAAAATTATGTGCTCAGGTGTTGTCACAGAACACAAGTTTTGTGTGCACTGTCCCTTTAATTTCCATACTACCGTACTATAATTACAACTACTGCTAATTCCTAGTTCATGCCAACTGTATGCACACAGTAACCAGGAACCCACGGCCCTTTGTTTTGTCTGACTGAGAAGCTATAACTTAACAATTTTGTTTATTTTTTCCCCTTGTTTCTTTGGTCTTGCAGTCATGCTGAAGGTGAACAAAATGTTTCCATTTAATCAGAGCTGCGCAGGTCTGCCGAGCCCCTCTGTGTTCGCGTCTGTGTCTTTTGGGGAGAGATCTTTTGAAGCCTGGAGCTCCGTGGCAATCCCTAACGGCCCTGTCTTTGTTTCTGTGCCTCCCCAGCGCTGATATGAAGCACAGGGCAGGAGGAGCCCCACTTGGCATGGGAGGATGAAAAGCGGCAGCGCGTTGACTCCCCGGCGCTCCAGCCTGCCCCACTAACTGAGTTTTTAATAAATAATGAGGCTCGGTATAAATAAACTACGAGGTTCTGCTACTGCCAAAGGGCTGTAAGATACCAAGGTAACAGCAGAGAGGGGGAGATAAATAAGTAAACAGAGACTCGTTATCACTTACTGGTGTTTCTGTGTTTGCTGAAAACCACATGAAGCATCTCAGGTTGGGTTAGATAGTATTTGGTGAAACCGAAAAGGTGGATGCGAAATGTGGAGCGTCTCTTAATGATCATGTTCCAATCATAACAGCCAAAGTTCCACAAAGCAGGGGGTCCTCGCTTACGTCTAAGTTGTTTCAAATTAGCCGGAAAATAGGTGCAATGTGCCAGTGTGCATACATTACCTCAAAGCGGTTATCACAGAACTTATGAAACGTATTATTATTAAGGGAAGGCAGAAAATACCACTGTGCCTTTTCAGAGCCAAAAATCACAAATAAAACATCTCGGGTTTTTTTCTAAACAGCAAAGTGGAGTTAATGTGGGAATTAAATTAAACGAGAGAAAACAGAGATTTTCAAAACAAACTCGAACATTTTTCATCACATTCCTGCAAGACCAAATTATTTGAGCTGACATCCACAATAATTATACAGTGCGTACTGTAATGTAAATACTGTATACTGTAATGTAAATACCATATGCTAACAATTTCCCAATTGTGCACATTTATCTTTCTCCTAAACAAATCCAGGAGAAAAATCTGTGACTAAATTCATAGTTAAACAAAGCACAACTGACACAGCAGTATCTTTACAGACAGACAGCATCTTTACAGACAGACAGCAGCATCTTTACAGACAGACAGCAGCCTCTTTACAGACAGAAAGCAGCCTCTTTACAGACAGCAGCCTCTTTACAGACAGACAGAAAATAGCATCCTGTGTAGATGACGTGATGCTCCAGATTAGTCATAAACAAATAAATAAATAACTACAACAAAAGTGACCTTTAGAGACAGACCAGCAGATGCATCATGTTCTGATGGTCTGTGTTCTATTCTCAGCATATCCTGTATTACACACCTACAGTAATACATCACTACCGTACTCCACTGACAGATTATGGGGGGAGAAAACAGAACTCACACCACACAACAATCACACTGAATTCACACTCCTTGGCTACTGAGGGCAGTTGTGGCCTACTGGTTAGTGAGTCAGGCTTGTAATCAGTAGGTTGCTGGTTTGATTCCAGCACCTACAGGTAGCAACTGAAGTGCCCTTGAGCAAACATCTGATTGTTCCCGGGTGCTGCCGTAATAGTGTGTGTGTATTCACTCACTAGAGATGGCTTAAATGCAGAGGTCACATTTTGGTTATTGGTAACCATAACTGACAAAAACATGTCACTTTCACTTTCATTTTATGTCACCTGGCATTGAGGTCATACATGCCTTAATCTTTGACCCACATTTATGAATGCATAGCTAGGTTGCATAACACGATATTAAAGTGTTTTCTGTCTGGTTGATACGGCTGTATTTCAAATGCTGCAGGTGAATGACCTACATGCTCGGTTCAAAAGTCACCTATGGCTGAAAGCAAGTGTCAAACTGGTTTTACAGAATTAGTGCCAAAGCAAATGTGAACCCAGCCCAAAGTGCCTTGTAATAATAAGGTTAATTTTAAAGTCTGTGTAAAAAATGAGCAACTTCTGACATATTTTCGAGTTCAACGATGCTCATACACACACACACACACACACATACAGTAAGTGTGTTTGTATACATGGATGTATATACGTATATATGTACACACACACACACACCTCAAACTCAATATACAATACAAATGAAGACAAAGCTAACTGGAATGTGACTAACAAGCCATGAAGAGGCTTGTATTGAGATGAAGCGCAGCGCACAGGCAGCAGTGCAGGTGTGCAGGACTGGCAATGGCCTCCATCATAACATGATCAAGACAGAGAGTTCCCTGATGTTTTTGACACTTGATGCTGTGGGGATTTCCTGAGGGCCAGATGCTTTACTGATTACACTGAGTAGCAGTTCAAGGGCTGCTTTGTTTGCTCTAAACAAGGTACAAAACTCTCTCCTCGCTGGTAACCTGAAAGCACAGTTAAGCTCACTGACACGCAGCAGGTGTACAGCCTCCAGAACATGTGCTTTTGTTTTGATGTCTTTGGGCTTGACTATTATACAGTCTCTATCATTACACAAGGCAATGCTGCTCTGTGCTATTGGCTAAAATGTACACAATAGTGATGTAAAAGCTGCAATCTGTGTTTTTGGAGATTTACAATGAACAAAAACAGTTACTGAACAAGAACCACAGGTTATTGTTCAGCACGATAACTTTACCCTGATTCACAACAATCATTTATATTTTGAGCTGTCAGTTCAATTTCAAGGAAATGCCAGTTTGGTCTCAATTGAAATAGCCTGAAATTGTATATTTTAAACAGAGATGGTGATATCTGGATTAGGTACATCCTACATGTCCTCAATGTAAAAGCAACAAAACAGTATATAATACTGTAACATAACAGTAAACTGTATTGATCAACTTATCTTTAAGTGAATTTGGTGATACCCATGGAACTGTTTGATGTTAAACGCAGTGAACAGATGCTGTAACAATCTGCGCTGCTTTTTCTCTGGCCCTGAGGGACGTTGTCACATGATCTGTGACTAAAGAGAATACGAAAGGGATTGTGACCTCCAGACATTACAAACTAGATTGGGACAAGAAAATGTCTTGAAAGACATTTTCGTCATGTGGTTGTAGTCAGACTTATCTTCCCGCTCTTTTGTCTCTCTTTGACAGGAAATATCTGGTCCAGCTCGTGCAATTCTTAACCTCTCGAACCCTGTCTTTTAAATTTGAATGCTGAGGCCATACAAAGCTCATACTTCTGAAAAACTCACAATAAAATCACAGCCCTTGAGGGAAACATCACTAGGGCACAACCTCAGACAATTGCACAACCTCAAAGCTTATCAATTAAAAACAACAATATTAATTAAAAGGTCTTCTAAACAGTTTTTGTTTTCTTAATTGCTCATGCTAAAGTAACAAAAAACACTGCTGGTGAATACACAGCAGGTTAACAGATTGGTAACTTGTTTTGCAGACCAAGTTGTGGGCCTTGCCTCAGGGGTGCCATAACCCTGTGTGTACTTCACACATTAAAGTTGTTCTGTACTTGTACAGGCCGATGTACAGCGAAGCAGCTGGCTTTCGACACTCCATATGTCTGATTAGTGGCACGTGTCCCAATTTTAGCCGAGAATAAGACTGCAGCCCTGTAAGAATAATGTGTCTGAGGGTTTAATATTTGTGGAGATTTTATCCTTATAGCAGCAGCAATGAGATTCACTAGCACTTCATGAGATACAAACACAAAGATTATACATACAAACACACACACACACACTCAAGCACACTTATACATATACTTAAGTATACTTAGAATCTCCTTATCAAGAACCATTATGTAAAGTTATTTAGATCAGCATATTGTTTCATCTGTTAAAACTTAAAAATATTAAAAAATAAAATTTAAATTAAGTATTGATGACCCTGTACTTCCAGACAACCAATCAAATGCGTGAGAAGTTTTCCTTTCTCTCTACAAATCAAGCCAATCACGGTTCAACCTGTGATGTACATTACAGTCTATTGGCCATATATCAGAAAATGAACAAGCCATTTGATATCCCCTGCCCCAACTTCCAAGTTATTTTTTTCACATTAGGGTTCATACAACTAGCAGTTAACAAAAGCTAACTGTATTCGTAAGTCTCTCAAGTCTCTCAATGCTCAGCAGTCGCGCTGCTGTCTTGAGGCGATGTGAGGATCCTCTAACGTACCTTATTAATTCTTTCTTCTTATCTCCTGAAGCTGGCTATCATTACAGCCCTATATATAGAGTCACAGTGGGACTGAGGGAAGAATGTTGCACACACACATTAACATTAATGGCTTTGGGCTGATCTCTGCTCAGGCGTAATGTACAAGTCGACAGCACGCACAGATACGGCAGCTACACACGGGTAACACAAAGACGTAATGTGCGCCTAACAACTGTTCTCTGGCAAATCATCCTCAATTAATTTCAAATTAAAAATGCTAATTACACTGAAGATATAAAAAGGTCATTTCTGTTTTCAAAATAGAACTTCATTTGCAAGACAAACGGGAGGATTTGTACACGCTTTATTTTTGTATTTCAAAACTCCATGCATATAAAATAACCCACCTCGCTTTTCTCTAATAAATGAATGGCCGTCTACCGAGATTTTTAAGTGCTTTTTTACGAATGTAAACTCCCACTGAGTTTGCTAATGAACAATCCCCAGGGACTCTCTGATGGGTATTGTGTGATAGCAATGTGAATGTGGGATTACTCGGAGCCCTTTGTTGCATTATTTTTTCCATCTCCTCAGTGGGCACCCTAACCCTCTATTACATTTTTAATATTTACCAATCATGAACCACTTTTCACTTTTATCCATCACAGCCCGTATGTGGTCCGTACCTCACTTTTGTTTGGCTCTGTCTGACAAGCATGGGATGTAATTGGACACTCCCCCTCTTGTCATTGGCCTTCCCACTGGGTGGCTTCGTAGAGGGGCAGCATATGGAGTCGGGGGTCTGGCTCATCACCGTGGTAGCGGTGTGATCAGCGGGGCCCTCAGGGGGTCATTTTAGTGCAGGGCTGGACTATGAGGAACCAGTGTCAGAATGTGACCTCTCCTGCTATCCCTGGGGCTGGACATGGTCATCCATGTGGAAAGCAAAGACAAGCCCAAATCTGTTTCCCCAGACTTCACAGGCTGCTGGACAGAGAGGTCGATTCAAAGCAATTTGGCGCATACAACTTCATTGGAGCTTGGATCAATTGAGTATGCATGCATTAGGTTTCGTCATTACAACCACAGCACACACAAGGGACGGATGTACAAATCAACTTAGAATATGTGATATAAATCTAGGCTTATTTTTTTAGCCAATTAATTTAGATTTTACATACATTTTTTGAGAGAAATTGACTGAGAAAATACATCAGTTATGTGGAGCATAATGAGTCAGAACATGTACTTAAATGTTAAAATATTTTTTTTCTATCCCAATTTAACCTGCAGACATCAAGTGTTTATGTATGAGTGAGTTTGGAGTGATTCTGTCTGTGGCAGGCAGGCAAGCGAAATTTCATTTGGTGCTGCTAGTAGTGCAAAAATTATACTTTTTACCTTTAAGGCAACTATTGTGAATGAGTGAAAAATCACAACTGCATAATTAGAGCCGCTATGCACAAAACCAAATTATGTAAGCCTATAAACACTACAGATGTGCAATAATTTATTTTTGTCAACATTTAAAATCGCTGGATACAAAATTGCTGCTTGTTCAACATTCACATCTAGACCAATGTTAAGCTAATCCACACCAAAATGAAAATTCCAGGATTCCTCATTGCACCGCTTGAGGTTATTGGGAAACTGGAAAATGTTCTTATTTTTTCCCAATTACAGACCCAATAATCCCAGAGGACTGAAGCTATACCAACATTGTGACAATCCTGGTCATTTAAGTTATTTGCATCCAGGGATAATTAGAAAAAATATGCTGATTAGCCTCAAATAACCGGGTCTCATGTAGAGCTCCACAATAGGAAAAACTCATTAGGTAACATGATTAATTGGCATTAATATGGTTTAGATATGCAGCAACACATAGTGTTCAATCTAAAGCTGTAGATAATAATAGCTGGTGTTCAAGCTAATGCGCCTCCAACTGAATCTGTGCAGACCAGACTGCGTTCCTGCAGGCATGTGGGACGCAGCACTGTCAGCTGTGCTCTGCGTCTGCACTGACCAAATCCGTCCTGACAGGCAAATACTGTCAGTAACAAAGAACAACACAAGACAAACACATCGGAATGCTGCAATATCTTCATGCGTTAGCCAAAATACAGCTACGCTTAGAGGGTGACTGGTGTCTACACGGTGCAACTTCTATGTCTAAGCAAAACCAGAATATATCCTCTCAGCATGAAATGAGCGATTTATCTTAGAGCCTGAACAAGTTCTGCTGGCCTTCAGATAAAAACCCAAAAAGGCGTTTGAAATTGAAGTCCAGCGATCAAGACGTCTTTCAGGCAATTCTTAAAATGAGTAGCAGATTAAGACCACATGGAGATTAAGCTCATTGGACGTAAAGACGACCCATCTGGGCATTCATAAAACTCCAGTTTAATTAATCTCGCAATGGGGGTGGGGGGATGAGCGCATTCTTACAAAAATCAGCACTTTGGTGAGGGAGAAAAAGAAAGATTGAAAAAAGAAAGAACGAGAGGATAGAAGGAAAGAAGAAACCAGTGGTGGATGTTAGGAACAACAGTGAGGTTGAAACAGAGCATATTGTCTACAGGGAAATTTGCACTGTGTGAGCCAAGATGAATGATCCATTGTGTCTTCTGAGTGGCTGAAAAAAATACAAGTGCTCAGCTGAAATTACGAAGTGCTCCCCTTTATATTATCCCAGTGCCCTTGTCCGGAGTTTTCCCTGGAAAAGGGGCACTGGGAAATGTTTTAATGAATGTCGTTGCGCTGGCTGTTATCAGCAGGGTGCTGGCAAGGAAACTGTCTATGTATGTTGAACTGAATCCAGACGATTCTCTACACAATTTTTATCTTCATTATTATAAATAAATGAACAAAGTCTCTAGCAGTGCTGCATGTTAAACTGCATTTAACCACCTGTCAACTCACAGCTCCAGTTTAGTTGAATTTCTTTGAAAACAATTGCTCAGACCAAAACTGTAGTTTTGGAATTTACAAAAAATTCCAAATAAATTGTGCAACATCACAGACGTCAGACAACAAATCATATAGATATTTCCATCATCTACAGTTATACTTCTGCCTTCTAAGAAAAGGTCTTGTGTAAAGGAACTGAGCAGTTTTCTTCCCACACACGTCACACAGCTTTTATTTAGTCACAAGTCATGTGTCACCAAAATGAAGAGTCACACTTTGGTGATAAATGCTTTTCTCAGGGTTTAGCACATGTGAGTTTAGTCCACACACACTGTACAAGAAGTACAATTGTGTGACAGAGCAGGACATTGAAGTGTTACGCATGTCTGTGTGATTTACATTGTTAACTTTTGCTAATGCCCACAAATCAATCAATCTATCAATCTATCAATCTATCTATCAATCTATCTATCTATCTATCTATCTATCTATCTATCTATCTATCTATCTATCTATCTATCTATCTCAACATTGCCAACTGTTTATTAGTAAGCTTGTGTTTGTGTGTATGTGTGTGTGTGTGTGTGTGTGTGTGTGTCACTCCTCCCATCTACATCCATCATGTGAGATCATTCCCACATCGTTTCCTATAGCAAGCCAGGGCTTGTTAAATAATTTAACCCCCAGAGTCAAGCATTAAAACAACAGAGTGAGTTTTAGAGGGACGAGTGCTGAAGTGTGATGGTCCCCATCTGTGGCTGTCGAGGGTCTCCAGACGACCTCTTACTTAGTGCCCAGATTCAGAACCTCTTCAGATAATTGGGCTTATGTTCCTTCAACATTTAATTACAACCACAAGGAGCTGATATTAAGAACACATAATCCACAGAAAAACGGTGGGATTAAACAATGATTAAGGAGATTATTCAACATAAGACCTCGTACTTTAACAACACTGCTATAAAATACCTGCACAAATCTGGATCAATAGCCAAAGACCGTTGTTTATACAGTTTTTTTATACAGTTGTTTATATAATATAGCACATAAATGTGATGGATGTTATCTAGATTACATCAGAATAAAATTAGATTGTCAACACACAACAAAAGTGTCTTCATGACCCAACATGCAATTGCAAAGACAATCTCTTGTAATGTTAGTTATATTAGCACCTGCAGCATAGGTCTCAAAAATGCTCTACAGTGAGCCAAATATGGAAAAGTTCAGTACAGAGAAAGAATTTCCAGGTCTCTTCCTTAGAAGACCTCCTACTTTGCACAAAAATGCGGAGCAATTTCCTTCCTGGAGTTCCTCTGCAGTTAATCTGCTCTTCCAAGGAGACAGCAGTCTACCACAGATGTTTACACAAACATGAAACCGTCACAGGGACACACGCAGGGAGCAGAGAGAGACAGAAAACAAAGAATTTCACCAAACAATATCAGTCAGAGTGGTTTAAAAGAACTGAAAGGGTTAAGAAACCATCAGAAACCACCCTGCAATGCATTATGGGTCATCAGGGCTGACGTTCACGCACACATATCCACAGAAAATACTGGCTGCCTGACAGGAAGAACAATGTCTGCACGCTCTGCTTTTATTCCTCACAATGTAATAAGGAGTGATGCCTCGTCTTCTTAAGGAAATGAGACTCTGAGATTTAGTGTTTGCTCTTCAGAAGCTTGTTGAGAAGAGGTGGTGATGCTATTACTGTGTGTGTGTGTGTGTTGGGGGGGGGGGGGTTGTTTGATGGTTCTGGCCTGGATGTGTGTGTGGGGTGGGGCAAGTGAGGTGCTTTGAAACTGAAAAATTGAATTCATAGAAAATTCATAGAAAAAATTTATAGGAAAAAATTCATAGAAAAAGAATCTAAAAGACATTAAACATAGACTCAATTCCACCCCCATTCCTTGGATAAACAACCTGCACAAACCAGAATTTGGCTTTTAGGAACATAAATTCCAGAATATTATTTTTAGCATCTCTTATTTTGAAACTATAACTAATTCATAAATAGGAATAAGGGTTAATTTTCCATTAATTGTGCAAATTATTTATGCTCAGATTAGATGTCTGAATTCTCCTGCCATAAAGAGATGCCTGTGTTCCCCCAAAACTAAACTCCTAAACTACGTCTCTTAACCCTAAAAACTAAACTAAAAGATTACAAGAGTGCCTGTATGCCTTTTCCCAGCCCTTCTGTCTGCATGCGTGTGCATGCAGCACGTACACATATGCACACGATTGCTTGAGTGTGTGTTTGTTTGGTGACCTAGTAAACGTTCCGATAGTGTTTCTGTATATGACTGTGAATCACCTCCAATACAGATGGAACTCAGCTGGCTCATTCCAGCGAGCTCAACTGCATCTCTTTCACACATCAAAGCTCTGTCATAGAGGTCAGATATACAGGAAGTGTGTCATTACACAGTTCTCTTAACCTCAGCTCTCGCTCTCTGCTGTCTTTTGTAGTGCACTTACAGCGAAGCGTGCGGTCAGCTGATAAACAGTAGTGCTTGTTTTGCTAAATTATTAAGGAGCATTTTAGGAGCAGGAAATAAAGAGACTGCAGTGTTTGGAAGGAACTACAATAGTTAAAAATAGCCAATATAACATCTCTACAGTGTCTCTAAGGCTTGATCACCAGAAATATGCATTTCACAAGTACCATTCTGTCGAGGTTTGACCCTTTCCTGAACCCGTAATGTAACTGTAAATAAAGGAAACTGTAACTCTCAGATTGTTTAGACATAGATTCAGATCATTCTTGGCACCTCTTTACGTTGCCTAATAATAAATTTATGATGTCATAAAGCCTCCAGGGGTAGATTTAAAAATTTAATTATAAATGTGTTTGAGGATCTATTAATTTATTAATGAAAAGCGATACTAAATCTCTTCTCACATTTTTTTACTGTAACATAATGTAATGTCATTCTGTGGTGATTATTTTAAACGTATTTGATCAAAAGACTGACTTTAGGTTGTAAGAATGTTTTTATTAGTTTAGTCTAGGAAAGCTGGTTTGTTATTTTTTTAACATTCCACTAAGAACAAAAAAAAAATCATTTTTTGATATATGATATATAACATATACATGGTATATAAAAAACATTCTACCAACATTTACTGCAGGAACAGTCACTCTAAGAGAATGTTAAGACAACATTAACCAACATTTTGGGAACGTTCCCTGTTAGCTCTTTCACTGCCTTCACTGTCTTTTTTTTCCAGGTAAGATAGAATTAGTTTCTGCTGATACCCTCTATAAATCAGATCAGATATGCTGCATATATGAATCCCATTTTAAGAGCCCAGTGTAATTCAGAGAGGCTCATCTGTTCAGCTCATACAGGTTACAGGTATTTGCTTGGATGATAAAGGAGCTGTTTACTGCAGTGAGCGGCCAAACGCAGTGGGTCCGCAGCGCTAATCCATTCATCTGTCAGCCATAGAGCCTTGTGATTGACTTAACAGAGGTTATTCTCTGCATTGACCTTGTCTGCCTATAAGAACAACTACCTCTCCAGTGCATAGTCTTCCTCACAAATAATTCCTTTGAATGCCTTAATGTCAGTCGAATCACAGCAGCACGTTAAAAGCAGGGTAGGAAATTTTGAAGAGGCTAGCAATAACATAATACCCGCCCCCCAATCAGAGTGATGTCCAAAGCCATGCCTCCTCCTAGTACACAGAGGTATGCAAACACATACTTTGACTGAAATGTAAGACATCCTACCATTGCATTTGTACCAAACGCTATGATTGGGTGAACATTTTATAGCCCTACGCCACCCACAGAATATTTATTTCTATATAAATTAATTTAGACCACTTACTGATTGCTTGATGTAAGAGACTTTCAACCAGCATAAATGTTTCTGGAAAAGACTGCCTACCCCACCTTTAAAAAAACTCGAAAAAATGCAAAAAAAAAATGGCAGGCTCATATCCACCAAACTATTACGGTTATGTTTATTTTATGAACGTACAAAGGCTCCTAGAGTTTCATTATAAGCTCAAAAATGTGGTTTGGATGTACAAATGCTCTTGCATACATGTGTGGCAAACACAACTTGTACAACGTGACTTGATGTGTAAATTAACACAACATGTGAGAACAATCTCTGATCACCTCCTTTACATACCAAATGTGTTCCTATGGTGACCAGATGAGTGACACAATAAGCCCAGTGGGTGGACGTTTACAATAGGATCTCTGTTTTTCATGGGGACAAATATGACCTCACAAATTTGTGAGGTCATAAAAGGACAATGAAAAAATATTACATAAATTCACTTCATAAAATATTTGTCAAAGTAACATGTTCCAAAGTACTTCTGCTTTCATGTTTTTAAATTAATATGACATCAAAATTGACACTGTTTTCAGTTTTTGGTGTTGATCACCAAACCTTATTTATTTTGGATATTTAACACATTTCACTGTGAATTTTTAATCTTTAATTAAAATTTTACACCAATCAAACATAAATCTGCACGGCTACATCTAGACACTGAAATTACAATGCATCTACATATTTATCATTGCCACACGTTATCAACAAACACCAGCTCCTCTTGCATAAACGCAAATAATCTTCTCCACCTGTTTCTCAGCCCATATCACAGCTTTACAGCACTGCAGAGATGTCTGGAGTCTATCCTAAAGGCTGACTTCTCGACCTAGCCTTAGTGTGGCCTCATGGGTGGGATAAAACAGTGGCGAGAGAGGGGGAAGTGTATAGCACCATTGTGTTAGCCAACAATTAACTCAACAGCTACACACAGAGACCTTTCATAGGGTGTGTGTCACACCAGCCATGTCATTTAGACCACTAAAGACTCAATTATTAAACCGACAGTATCAACAACACTAACAACACATTTACACAGGTGCTAGCCAATCTACAAAACATTCCACTGCATTGTTGCTAATTGCGTTGGTCAGAAACATATTGGCATAAATACAGTTGTGATACCGTTTGCAACACCACTTGATCACAGCATAAGTTTGTGTTTATGTTACAATTCTGCTAATTAATGGCGTTTCACTGACACTTGATAAAATTCACGGCCCCCACGCTCTTAAGCGTTGTTTCAGGCCATATCATGAAATATTCATACACCATCGACAGGCGCCAAGCTCGGCACATGGAGCTGTCCACGTTTTATGCACTGCAACCGTATTTTCCACAAATGCAAATAGACTGTAATTGTTTCTGTGAGAAATGAGAGGGTACGATTTACAGATGGGTGCATTCAGGCAGTACCGTCTCAATGGCAACATTTGGCTAATGGCGCACAAATATCGTCCTCATGAAGGGAAAGAGAGAGAGAAGAAACTGATTTAAGAGTGTAATAAATGGTGGAGTAGCCATCGCAATTAACAGTTGTTTTACACTGCAAGTTTTGTATGAGGCTAATTATAAGAGAGAGATTTGCGTCTCAGCACAGGGAGATATAATAAACTGTGATGAGCCTGCAGGCATTCTCCTGGCCTGCCTTCATCTGAACGGACTCGGGTTACTGTACACTAATGGCTGACTCCAAACCAGTGCATTATAACCATTTTAGGTTGTAAAAACGTTTCCCTAACATTTTGTACAAAAATGTTACTCTGGAAATTCTAGAAACATTCAAATCTTTCAACACTACTGCTTGCTATAAGAAAATCAGTCAACATTTTTTTTAATTTATAACATTTAAAAATATTCCACTAAATATAAAAATATTCCACATTCGAAAAATGTCCAATACAGTTACTGCAAGAACATTTTTTGACAAATTTAACAGAAGTTTCCCTTATAGCTAGGTTAGCGCTAAATGTGGCTACTATGTGTCCATGACCTGTTAAGCAAAATGCATTACCTTAATGTAACCACATATTGAAGGGCCGACATATAGGTCTGTATCGTTTCATAGCAATAATACTAATTAATAAACCACTGGGCTCTGGTTCAAAATCTGTATGTGTACAGAAGTTAATGCAAAGTGGCAGATGGTTTCATTCCAGGGAAGAGGCCCCTTATTTCTATGTTTATGACCTCATAGGTCAGCGCCCAGCTGCTTGAGTTTCATCAGTTTGACCTATGGAGAGTGACACTCTCTTTTCAGGCACAGTATATTCTGAAAAGAGCAGTTATATAAACACTGGGCATCAGTTATGTTTATGTATGCTAATTAATCATCGGACACCACTATTAAAAGTAAAGTGCATATTTAATCTGTCATATGCAAAACACTCAATTGAACGTACTGAACTGTTCCTCTCACGCTCACAAATTTGCTTTGTTCATGTAAATAAATATGGTGTATATCCTGACTAAGGTTTAGTGCTGTACACTTGAGAACATTGTGTATGCGCACACACACACACACACACACACACACATACACCCACCCTAAATTTACCTGAAAGGATTAAGAAGACACCTGGGAGAGTTCAGACAACATTGTTCAGACAGCACCTGTTGTGTTCCTCGAATCATTGCTGTGTTCCTCATACCCACACAGCCACAAAGAAACAGACACTCATGTTGGGAGTGTCTTATAATAAACATGTGCCTCTCGCTAGTAACTCAAGTCACATTTCTTGAAAAAAATTGTTGTGGCATTCATCCAGGTCATGATACTGGGTGTCAGCTGACAAAAATCCAATCAGGCTGAGAAAATGTGTATTTATGTGTGTGTGTGTGTGTGTACACGTGTATGTTGTGTTTATGAGTAAACAACTCCTCTAACCGGTTACATAATTAGAACTGATGAGGCAAAGTATACCAGCTTACTACTAAGTCAGCAAACACATCTGAAATAGACAACACAACACATTAATCATGTGTCAACACACCTCTCTCTATACATACACATACAAACTCATGCACTGACACAACACCATCACAAACACACAGTGTAGTGTAAAATTACAGCAGTCATTAACCAGGACCGACAGCTGTGCCGAGTTTTACGTGTGCTTCTCGTGTACTGAGGGAACTTTGGCCTTTAACACACGTCACATCTACCCTTCTTATACACACACACGCACATTTAATCTGGCCACTGCTCTGTACACTAAATCCACTGAAGTATTTTACAGCACCAAACACTGTGATGAAGAACCCACATAAAGATTTACAGTATGCATAAAGGCATTGTTAAATAATATAGTTATGCCACCTTCAGCAAGGGTTACTTGCAGGGGCCTCCAGAGGACAAAAACAAATAGATTTTTATTAGCCCACTGTGCCACAGTGTTATTTACAGCTTATTATATGGGCCTCTGGAGTGCTTGATTATGATTGGTCAATTGTAACATTGTGCGGCCAGATATTTTGTGTAATGACCACCAGACTGTATAATTGACTCTTGTTCTAGACGAGGGGCAATTTTCTTACAATGGGTGCGCCAGTTTCTAAGGAAGACATTAAAGACAATCTACAAGTAATGAAATATAATAATTTATCTCAAATCAATATTTTCAAGTAATAAATGGAATAATGAATCATCTGTTTACTTTCCCTGTTAGGGTTTATTTTGTGATAATGACTGTACTCAGTTCTTGTTCTTGTAGTGACTATCAAATATTTTCTGACAGGCTGTTTTAAACTAGCAGAACAATTATTTTAGGGTTTTGTATAAAAACAGGAAGTCACAAGACAGTCTAAATTTGACTAATCCCTGGCAACACACAGTGCCTTAAAGCACTGTCATCACTATGAAACTCCCCCACAAAATATATCTAATACGCTACATTGCCATGACAATACCTCAAACAACAACAATCCTACAACTCCAATCCAGTGTAATCTAATGTGGAAAAACTGCATTGTGCCCGTTGCTATGCACACACCACAGCAGAATGACTCACAATCTGATACGCCCACTTTTACAGAACTGGATTTCAATTGGTGAATGGCACGATTCACAGGGCCAACTCCACCCACCCCTCCCATAACTAATGACATCAGTGCAGGTGAATAAAGGGGGCGGGGCCTGCAGGGTGGTTGGGGAGCTCACGCAGAGCGATCACGTAACAGCTGAGTCGTTCTCCAGCGGTGCGAGTGGAGATTACACACGGTGCTGAGGTGGGTGTGCAAATGACTCACCGAAGCCAGAAGATGAGCTACAGATGAAAGATTCCTTTAACTGCAGTAACTCACTGTTCAGTTACAGTAAAACTCACAGAGTATGTATCCGTTTACAGCAAAACAAATCAGCATGAGGTGCAAATATGCGGTTATATAAAAAACACAGTGGTACTCTAAACAGGAAGTACTTAGAATTTTAGTGTGATACTATTAAAGAGGGACTGATGGTTTCCTGTAATACACAGGCAATATACAGCCTCTAAATTAAGTTCAGGTCATTGTGGTCTGTAACAATGTAAGATCGGATGCCCAGAGGGGGCAGATAAAACATTTCAGCAGCAGTTTCCTATCATTCGACCGGGTTTGAGTCGTTGCTGTTCAGTGCCGCCCATTTGTTTTTCTGCCGGATTACCGGAACATCACCCACAGTGGAACAACACTTAACCTTCATAAATACGTGAACTTTCGGGACAAGATGAATCACGGACGCGTGTGCCAAAAAATACTCTGAGCGATTATTTCGGCAGGCTGCTGTTTTGACACACGCTCAGGAGAGATGAAGTCATCTGTGCACAGGAACAGTTACATCAGAGACAAACCCGTGCAGGGCTACGGTTAAGCCATGCGAGGGTTTGACTGTGGCTGGAGGAAATCCATAACATTAAAGTCATAACATTATTTTTGTGATATAACTGGTATGTATTGTAACTTTGTGCTGGAAAAGGTTGCTACAATAGAAAGAGACACACTCGGTGGCTGCAGATCAGGAAAAACAAAAAACACTCTTTGACAACCTCAAATATTTTGTTGCACAGACAACTGTCCATATAACTGAGATAAATACTGAGATAAATACTGGTTGTGGGCAGATACACAAACCTCATCTTTTTACATTATGGTTTATTTGACAAAACAAATCTTTTTGTTAGCTTAACTTTTTGTTCTTTGATTTTGGAGTCAAATATCAGGACACTTGGAGTCAAATATCAGAACAATAGGTTTGGTAATATCCAAATAATTTTTGTGGTTTTAAAATTGCACAGGGATATTTTAGACCTGAAATTCAGAATCAATAGCAGTGCAATAATGTAATTCTCTAATGGTGTGTGTGTGTGTACGTGTGTCATATAATCAACAAAATGGTAAAAACAAATGGTATTATTGGTACACTTGCTGTGATCCAGATACACAAGTATTGTCATGCAACTTACACACACACTAACACACACACACACTCTCACCCACACCAGGACCAGTGAAACTTTAAACTGCTCTAGATTCTCCCAGAATTAAATGCAATGAAGGCCAGTAGCGTCTTATTGTTTCTAAGCTGTGCATTTGACAGGCAGCCTCACGCTGCTGGTTCTCTCTGTTCTGTTCCCCGTGTGTGACTCACATTTGACAGGTGGTAGGTGTAAAGCGTGTCACGATCCTGCAGCGAGTGGTACTCTCTCTCTACATACAGCACTGATGATACAGAACACGATGAGACTGTTCATTCACAACTTCACTGCCAGATTTGAGTCATGAGAGAGAACAGTGTCCCACTAAGCAGTGGGAGAAATGCAGTGACCTCATTCTGAGTCACAGAGTCTGTGTCCTGACCGAGCCTCCGCCAGTGCGAGGGTCCGCGTACACGGGGGGCCGGATCGTCAATAACCCACATACGGCTAATACGTACACAATCTGAATTTGTAGGTCAGATCGTTTTAGTTTAACGTTCACTGTGGGGTTACAATCAAGTCTGCTGGGACTAAAGCTATTTTTTCTCCACACAGTGAGAAGTCATGCCTGAGTCAACAGTGGCTAACAGACCCACGGCGTGCCACTCAAGTACACTGTGTTCAAAAGACCAGGATCAGTTTGGCTATTTGCCTCATGACTTCTCAGAGTTTAGGTCGCCTAGCAACCGCTCCCCTGCTATTTGAATTTTCATGCATCACTATGTCTACAGTGATGTCACAGTTGCCCTGGTAACCATATGCCCGACTTATTGTGACACTTGCACTCTAAACTATCTGTTCATGGCCTGATGACATTTCCAGAGGTTTTAGGAACGAAGCGTTCGTGAGGCTTGATGATATTGCGGAATGTAAATAAACTCAAAAACGCTTGCGTTGTGTTCAGAGGAATTGTACAATAAAATAACAAACACCAAATAATTAACTCTGAAACGCTGATAAAATAAAAACTGCCTCTTAGGATACATTGTGTGTTTACCAGACTGTTCAAATATACCAAAGAAAATGGCTCCATGCTAATTGCCAGTATATACGCTGCCAAAAAGTGAAGCATTGTTATAATCACGCAAATGACCAGTGCTGCCCATTGAGTCAGAAAAACCACGGGATTGAGCTAAATATAGAACAGGTCAAGAAGACTGAACAAACCCACAGGCATTTTTTTAGCTCCAAAGACACTAAGCCTCTCTCTATTTGAGTTCCTCATTTTTATGTTCTTCTCTTTAAATTAGAAGATATGTGTCGTTTCATTCTGACACAATTTATGTCTTACTTAATCAAAATCACTTCCTTAATCTCTAAATAAACATACATAGAATTAGTACTAGCCAAACTAACTGTCCTGCTAATAGTTATAAGGTCAAAGCCTGGTTATAAAACAAGGCCTTTGTGCGCTTTCCAAGATCGTGACCTTTGAACCCTAAAGCCTGACTGATTAACTGCCTGTTTGCTATCAGCTGCGGTACAGCATGTGTATATAGCTACTGGGGAAGCCATAAATGCTATAAATGCTATAATACTCACTGACCTGTATGTAAAACAGCAGAACATCTCACTGAGGTACAGATAGAGGCAAGGTTTCTGTTCTCCTCCCTCGAGAGGGTAAATATTGATGACTGGGTCAGTTAGGAGCCACTGCGTCCTGTGGAAGAAGAAAAGTGATAATCTGTCTGCATCATTGCCTTGCCAGAGATAATCTGTCCAGATCAGAGCCTACAGTACAATGAGGAAGCGCTACAACAAGGACAAACAAGCAGGCTGGATACAGGCACAGGAAACTGGCGTCTCCTGCCAGTTTTCCAGCTCCCACAAGACCACACGGCCCTCTGGGATACAGGCCCAGTGAATAAAAAAGAAATAAGAGAATGAATCTTTAACAAGAAAAGAGTAATTTAAAGGAGTATCTTATCCAAGATAATTTTTATTCTGTTATAGTTTCACTTTGATTATCCTATTTGCACATTCTGCTAAATATAAGTGACTTTGTCAACTATTTTGAATTTGCAGCTATGATAATTCTCACTAAAGCATTAGCAGATGGTTAGATTAAGGTTTGGGTTAGTAGAGTAAGTTAATTCTAGTTAGTAGAAGGTCTGTTGCAGATGGAGCATTAGAAGATATTAAGCTGACAGTCTACTTATACTCCAATAACTAGTGGTTGCCAGGTAGACAAAGTTACTTATAGTTAGAACTGCCAGTTAACACTAGTAAAATATTAAAATTAATACCTTTCTTCTGTGGACACAAAATAAGTTATTAATAGTAGAACAGGCTAATACTAATCCAAACACAAACACACGCAGGTGACCAATAATGAACCAGCATACAAGAGTTTAAATGTTTCTCAGGTAACATAAGGGTTTATAATATAAGGGTTTATCTTAAGCAAACCATTAGGTCACATCAAATCAATACTGTAATAATAAACACCAGACAGCAGCACACTATACACTCTTACACGTGCTGTGAGGATGTCAGTGAATGAAACGCAGCGTGCTGTGTAATGTGACAGGTGATTTGTATGGGATCTGAAGATTGCTGACAGGAAAACAAACTCACTGACTTTACTCAGTGGCACTCTGCCAAGCGCAGACACTAGCAACAACATACAACAACACACTCACATCTGCAAACCCAGCCTAACATTTAAGGTTGTAGAAACGTTTCCCCAATGTTTCCATCAAGTAACACAAATGGTCACTTTGAATGTTTTAGTAAAGTTCAAAATGTTCAGTTTTGTAGACATTGCAATGTTTTTAAAACGTTGCACTAACAACTTAAAAACAACATTTTGGATAGGACATAACTAACTAATGAAAAAGTTAAGTGCAACCGTTTCTCGTTAACTAAACAAAGAGGTTAAAGAAGATTATCTTAACCTCTCTTTAACACTTTACTGTACCTTTAAGACTCCAATATGTCTATGGCTTCTGCTTTGTCTTATTAAAACAATGGCAGGCTAGCTGTGCTACGGCTTTTGTTATCAAGAGACTGGCATCAGTAGTGGGAAATTCCTGCAAACAGTGGCTGGGAAAATCAATGTATACAGGACCCACTTATATCCACTCACCCTGATAAAACAATGTGCATTAGACCCGTTTAAATTACATTAAATGACACACTATGAAAACACAGTATGTTTTATTTCCTTCCAAGGTCGGGAAAATATATTTCTGGAAAAATTAAATGCATTAGACTTTCAGGAAAAATAACAGAGCTATCCCCACTGCACATTCCTAAAAAATCCGAACTGACAGACTCTAGGAAAGCACCGTTAGCAAATCTCGCTCCCTATTACTCTAAATAAAAAATGTACAAATCACACCTTGATTTCACAGACTTGCAAAAACAGTCAGTCAGACAAAACAACTTTCTTCTTTTAACGTGGTTCTATTTAAAACTATTTACACTATTTAAAAGTGTATTCTGGGATGAACGCTTTAAAGAAACTTGCTCAAACATGCTTAACATGATAAACTACAGATTAGCCCAGAGAGAATACAGAATATATTTGCAGTAAGAACTTCCATATAATCTTACAAACAATTGGGCAAAATGGATTGAGCTTATTATTATTAGAACATTTAAATGACCAAAAATATTTCCTAAACAAACAGTCATTGATGTTTGTGCAGAATGTTTGAAAATATGAATTTTCCAATTTTGCTATATCTATTACAGTACTTAATGTAATAGATATAGCTTACACTATGTTTAAAAACATTTGTAATAGTAACATTTCATGACACTGGGTTACCTTATGGGCCCTCAGTAAACAGTTTAGGAACAGCGGTTCTGGGAGACTGAACTTCCTGATTAGCTGGTAAACACAGGCATGTCAGAAACCCTGGACGAGACAGGCTTCATTCTGAGACAGAGAGAGAGAGAGAGAGAGCTTTCACATGTGATTCCATGTGAGTCCAGCTCCAGCAGAGAGTGAGAGAGCGTGAGAGAGCCAGGCTGGGAAAGTGAGAGGAAGAGAGAGCTCTGCTTTATGTAAGTGTCTGCTGTGAGAGGGTGGATGTTGGTGGGAATCACATGCTGGTGTTGTGGTCTTCACTAACCAGGCTGACTGTGGGATGGACATCTCGCCTGTTCCTGCCTCTGCTCCCTGCTTCACCCCTCAGACTTCAATCTGCAGCTGGGACAGGCTGGGTGTGTGTGTTATTTTTGTATAAAGTTAGTTTTTGCAATCAGAACATTATGTATCTGGTGGTATAACAGTATAAAACATATTTAAAAAAAATTAATAAACAGTGACAACTTTTCAAACTAACTAAAATTATAATAAAATTTTACTCTTAAATCACAAGTACAGGAATTAGAAAGGCCATTTTACCCACAGGGTATGTGTGTGTGTGTTTGGGGGGTTTAGTAGCAAAAAGATCTGAGGCACTGATTTCGCATTAATACTGGAAGAAAAGGCCTGTGTCCAATTCTCTCCCTACACACACACACACACTTGCTGAACCCCAGACTTCCCCCATCACCAGTGCCAGGCAGCTGGCAAAACACAAAGAAAAGAAGTGTGCAACTGGTGCGATAAAGCCTGGAACATCTTGTCGTGTCGTCGTCAGCAGAATACATTCTTCACACAATAAATCCTCACACGCCAAACTCGCCCCCCCCCCAACCAAAAGATGACCACTGGAGACCCTCCCAATCCTTATACACTCACAAGATGGGTCCTTTGTGACTTTTGGAGTCACAAAGACGCAACACAATTCCACTCGCGACCCCCCCTCTGGTTTATTTTCTTGGTATCTTACACAGGGCCTTTTATTTACTAAGCCTCTTTAAAAATCTTGCATTCTTGTTCTCTGGATAATAAATGATGTGACATCTCCTCAGAAAGCATAACAACAGTGTTTTTTATAGCTTTAATCTGCTTTGACCTAGCAAAACTTCAGTCTCATTTGACTGACTGGACATACACTGCAAGGCAGGAAAGTTGAGTTACTGAGCAAACAAAGTGGTGAGAAATACACTTGTGTCTTTCAAATACACCAACCCATATTCATTTGAACTTAAGACATATAGGCTCTTAAAGGGACAGGACATCTATTCTCATTTACTCACGCTTACATGAATCCAGACTTTTCTTTGATAAATTGTTGTTCTGTGGAACACGAAAATATATGCAGACTAATACTGAAGCCAATGGTTGTTTCTACTGCCAAGCTCTATAAAAGCAAAATAAACCATAAAAATAGTCCATACTAGTATTTTTCTAAATATTTATAAGACTTAGAACAATTAATAGATGGGCTAATAATAACAGAATATTGATTTTTGAGTGGACTATCCCTTTAAAGACACTTGAAGAACTGACCGTCTTTCACAGTTCCACTGACCAATCAGAGACCGGATATGATGAAGTATTGCAGCATGTTCCGGAGCGCTGGGAGACCCGTTCTGTGATTCCTCTGAGGACACTGGTGCAAAGTCTGCCGCTGTCTGACTGTTCCCATGGCAACGACCAGGTGAGCAGACAGGCTGGAGAACATGGTGAGAACATGTGACTCTCCCCACATGCTCAGACACACTGAAAGACAGACGCGCGAACAGACCTGTCGCTCAAAATATGTCAGTTACACTCATACGCAGAAATGCGCGGCAAGAACATCTGCTCTAAGCATCACTACTTAAACAAAAGAATGTCACCTACCACACATACACACACACAGAAAGACACATACACACTTACACACACTTAGTCAAATAAATACAATTCACTTCTTATGCATGCATGTCTTTTATTTTAAAACATGCACACACAGCATCACCCTGGGACTGCTAAACAACGTTTGCAAGACAAGCGGCTGCACCGTTTTGGATGGGAAGACAGTGAAATGAAGAGAGAAAGAAGGTGGAGCTTTGTGCCTAGGGACCGGAGCTTAGAGGTGTCATGAAGTCTGAACATCATGTAACAAGCAGAAGTCTGACGGCACAGAGAGAGTGTGGGAGAAAGAGAGACAACGAGGATAATTAGCTACTGTGAAAAATAGTCTTGGCTACCGTGATGAGTTCTTCCTCTCCCAGCGCTAGATATAACAAAGGAACCCAAGAACCCAATTAGATATTTCTCTATCTTACCTCACACTTTATCTAAGCATGATAAAATCTCATCATCTGAGGCATTTCAGTTCGCCAGCAAGTCTGTCCATGAAATAAATGTCTTTATCTTTAAAGTACGTTTCTGTACGCTTTTAAACATTCATCAGACAAATGATCTTGTTAAAGGTTGTGAAACTACAAGGTGAATTTTTTAAGCTAACATTTCTTTAAAAATGTTTAAAGCTATTATTCTTGTATAAATTGCTGTTCAAATTTATGGGATTTATGGTTTTACTACATTCATTATTTTACTTTCTTTTGCCTCATGATAATAAAATAAAAATACATACAATAACAAAAATACCGGGAATATAAATGTTCAGTATGAGGGATGCAAACGGCACCTGTTTTGCAGAACATTGTAATTATAATGTAAAAAAACCCTAAAACAAACAAACAAAAACTCCTGCTTATAAAACCTTGTATAACTTTTAAAAGATTTTATTAATCTGACAGTCAAGCTACACATAATCAAGTTCCGAATCATCTTCATTTGCCCTGTCAGCATGTGTCAGATTTTTGTACCCGGCGACTCGCGTCTGGCCATTTAATTCAAACTGAAAGCAGTGCTGAGCGTGTCTCTTGCATTATTTATTGAAGGACTACATACCATAGCTGGTATGAGGGTCCGCCAGAGCATCAAGAGGGGAGATGCGCTTGCGGCGGCTCTCTGTGGCTGTGGGTCTCTGTGGCCCTCAGCTCAGGTTTCAAACACACACGTGGTTCAGGAAATCCCACCAGGTCTTCTGAGAAGCCACACAAGAGCTCACACAGCTCGACAGGGTTGCTGTTAAAAGCTAGCGGCCTGTTATTAGCATGTGATCTCCACGAATTTCACCAGAGCCCACTGGATAGACGGGGGGTCTATTATTAGATCTGCAGGTCATGGTATATAAGGCCATGTTTGCAAATACAGTTAGCAGAGAACATTCACAAGGTATTTTTGGTAATACATTAATAAGCATCCAGAATTAGCATGTGGCAGAATATAACCTGTAACAAGATTCACTCCAGATATGAGCATGAGTCTAGTTTGTCATGACATCATCCACAGAAAGTACCCCGCCTTATACGGCATGAATCTGACACACCCACTGGATCTCTGTCAGGCAGGCAGAGGGATGACCTATTCTTAGACTCATCTCTGCAGGGCTGGTTTAAAAGTACAGGGGTTCTAATTTCATCATTGGGTGATGAAATTCTGTCATCTTTTACTCACCCTCCTTGCAAACACAATTTTTATGCGAAACACATACTGTAAAAGTAACAATATCCAGGCTGCTTTCCTTCATACATTAAATGTGAATGGTGACCACAGCTAGTCCCCATCCACTTCCATGGGAAGTTTTTTTCCATGGGAAAAAAAACAGCTTTTTCAAGTCATTCTGCTTAATAATTTAACTCTGTTTGTGTTCCATTGTAAACTGACTGTCATACAGGTATGAAAGGTCA
This sequence comes from Yasuhikotakia modesta, assembly GCA_036877545.1. Taxonomy (NCBI): domain Eukaryota; kingdom Metazoa; phylum Chordata; class Actinopteri; order Cypriniformes; family Botiidae; genus Yasuhikotakia; species Yasuhikotakia modesta. The sequence goes on along the minus strand of JBAJNP010000426.1, from coordinate 4,900 downwards.
TGATGACATTTTTAATTTTTGGTACACTATCACTTTAAGAGTTGGGACGCAATAGTGACTAAATTAATTCTTAGTGCATGTTTCCCCATTGACCTACTCTAGTCTTCTCTCATAAACTCAAAGGATTAATGACTCATTCCTGTCACTGCGGACCAATCTTCACATGTTCCTGACATACTGGAGGACATTTGTTCCTTGTCTTGTGATTCTAGAGGACAACAGGAGGTGACCTTGTCTGGACACAGAGCCGCTGTTTGTTGGTACTGAGGAACCCGTCACATCCATCATTGACTAGTTGTCACAATAGATACACAGACAGACAACAAAACATCTCTTCATAAAGAAATCTAAAGGTACTGTCAACTTTGCATGCTGAGATTAAGCCAGTCTCTAACCTGCTATTGCTGTCCTGATGCACCTGAAAGGGAAAATTGCTTTCACAAGGTAGCACTGTGCCTGGGTCTCATCACAGGAGTCTCTTATTGGCGTGTCAGCTTGATGAATGGATCCCAATGAGCATTCTCCACAATGGAGGCCTGTAGCTGAAGAAGAGGATAGCTGATGTTTGAGGTTTGAAGCTCAGCTTGAGGTAAATCACACCACTCTGAATCATTAGAAAGACTGAGAGAATATGAGCACTCCAAAAACCAAGCTCAGGTTGGCCTTCCTACTTCCTGTTCTGATGGATTCAGACTCCCAGGAGATGTTCAACTGGACATGATAAGACAGGCTGAAGTAGCTATTTTGAAACCTGCAAGAAATGGGAACAGAACAGTCTTGCCAAGTTACAAACATTGGAAAAAGGTTTTGATGAGTAAATTAAACAATCGTCTGGTAATTCCATAAGGAATAGCAACACTAATTTACAAATTTTCCCATAGGGGATTAATAAAGTCTGTCTTTCTGTCTGTCTAACATAATTTTTACAATTTAATTTAAACTGTAATGTAAATGATGCAGACAACTCAAATATAACATCTGTTACTCAAGTCTTGTAAAACCTTTTACATCAGTAAAAGTTTTGTCATCATCAAATGGTTTGTTTTGAGAGTTTTTACTGGAACTGTGTACAGTGACAAACATATTGAACATTTTCTTGCCACCAAAATACAATGATGTCAAATAACAAGCACAACATGCCTGACAGGTTCAGTTTTGCTAACAGACCGATGTGATGTTATTAAAATAAACCTACGTCATTTCTCAACGTTGCCAGGCGCCGTAAAGTTAATTAGAGAGTTTAGTCTTGCAATGATCAAGCAAGTTCTGTCTCTTGTGCTCATTTTGGTCACAGGCTAATGAAGAGGCGACTGATCCCAGATCAGATACTGCAGGCAGACCTAGTCCTACAACATAGCAGGATAAACACAAGCGCCTGAGTGTCTGCTGTGTTTGTGGCGTGTGCTCTCATGTTCTCTGCTGCGTTAATTGCTGCTGTTGAGCTATAAATAGACACAATGCTTCCACCACCAGGTTTCTTTGTCCCTCTCGTTCTGGATTTGATATGCGTTTGCTATTTCTGTGAGTGCCGCTCTCCAAAATAGCCGATATTGAGCGCTAGCGGATCCCTGCATTGTACTAAAAATAGCTCATGTCAGATATTTTCTCTTGTGTGGAGCTGAAGAAAAATTAATATTCACCACTAACACTGTCACATCCTGAGAGAGACCACGCATAATGTGGGTGGGGTGTTTTTTTGGACAGTCTGTGTGACTTTATGAGAGAGTGTGTGTGTGTGTGTGTGTGTGTGTGGATAAGTGTTAGATTACATCATCTGGTTTGGACGTCTCCTCTAGCTCTCAGTGACCTTCCGTTGGTAACCCAGGAAACTCTGGGATGTGATCCGTTGTGTGTGTCCTGGAGCTGGAAGAGATGAATTTGACATGTGGGAAAGATTGCTGCATTACAGTATGTGCTAAGGGAAGAGGAGGGCATGTTTTGCAAATTATAAATTAAAGGAACATTTTTGATATGTTGTTCCAAACCTGCTTGATGTTATTTTGTCTGACAAACACAACAGGGAAATTTTTTTTAAATCTTGTTTTACACATCATACCATGACAGTGTTTAGTAGTCAGTCAGGCTCCAATATAGACAATAAAACACTTTGCCTAACAGAGAGCGTTCTCAGAATGTTGGCTGATGCTGTTTAAAAGTTCTCTCAAAGTTATCAATATCTTAAGTTGTTCCTTTAATTGTTTTTAAAACATTAAAAATGTAATGGAACCAAAGAACAATGTTGAAACCTTATGAAATAACATTAATGTTTTTATTACTTAATGGAAGCGTTAGCAAAACGTTATATGCATGAATGCATACAGTAGCTTTCTGTGATACTCAGTGTGCTGCTCAAATCACATTACGTTTGGCTCAGGTTTCATCCCCTGACATTTGGTCAACCAATGAGATTTGAGGTTATTGATATCCAGTCTGGGGCCACCAAACTGTATTTGATTTTGAGGGTTGCATACAATGCATGATGAATTATTTGATCTGCAAGTCATGTAAAATCCTTATATGGTCCTTTCTTGACAAGCCATTTACAAAGCACTGCAAACAAGGAGCCAAAAATTCAAAATATCTCAATTTTGGTTGCACAACAACATACAATAAGGTTTTTAAACAATTTTTTAACAGTGAAGTAAGGTCAGTATAATTTCAGGTGACTGTAAGTGCATCCCTGTCTTTTGCATTCATTCAACAGCTGTAGGTCTCATGTCCACTCAGTGTGCAAACAAAGAGCAGATCTGAGAAATGCAGGTCTCTCGGTTAAACCCACCAACATGCTGTAGCGCCGGCAGAGACGCAGTGTTGTCTGCAGTGAGCTGTTGTGTGTGTGACTCCCCTGAGCTCTTGTGTCTGTTCCCCCCGACTCCAGCAATTAATCAAACTTCCCACAGTCAGACCCGCCTAATGCAAACCAGAACTGATGACATCTGCAGCCCCTCCAGCGCCCACCCAGAGGACACGACAGAAGACAACAGATCCATAATCATAATTCTGGTGCTGTTTGTTGTTTAACGTTACATGAACTATTTTCCCACGTAACAGGGAACGTTATCGGAACGTTTATTGCTCCTATTGTTCTCTAAGTTTTCTTAAAGTTACTGAAAACATTCTTGTGGTAATCATGAAAAATGTTATTAATCATATTTTTTGATGTTATTAGCAGAAGGTTTTTAAGTTACAGAATTAAATTTATTAGTTATTATAACCAAGCAATATCATTATATTATAAAACTGAATGTTAAGAAAACCTTCATAGAACAGACTGTTAGCTGTGTTTCCTGTAAACATATAACAGTGTCCTCAACTTCCATTATATGTAACATTCCTTCAATAAAACAGCATTTTTACCCAGAACATTTGCAGAGCAGGGCCTGACTTTAAGCCTCAGGAATGCATTACATCATGAATAGTGGTTTCTATATGACAGGTGATTATAGAGGAGGGATTAAAAATATCTAAATGGACTGATGCTGTCATCCAGGAAAGTCATTTATGAGGGGAGAACGATTACAAAAACAAACTGTTTCTCTTTTAAATAACATGCACAGATCATCTGCTTGCAATAAGACAAGGTACACTTTACTTTCAGAAAAGTAAACAGACCCCATTTTTATTTTAAGTAAACTTTTGTTAGATTAAAAAAAGTGCTGCTTAGATCCGACTCACTTCTAAATACACAACAGACTAACACTATTTTTTCGTTATGACGTGAATGTCTGAAGACACATCATACATCGCTGACACAATTGAGTTTTTCATATTTATTACATTACATTCTGCTCACAATGTTTGAATAAGAGGGGCAGGGGGGACACTGCCCCCTACTGGAAGGCATCGACCAAACAGTTTGGAAAGTGGAGCTGTTTATATGAGACGCATGCCATAGAGGCAAGGTAATCTCACCACTACATCATCACACACACAAATACGCCTGATAACATCATCAGTTTGCTCAGTCTGTCTCCAAAAGTACGTATTTAAACCGGTGTAGATAAGCTGTCAGCTCCAAAGCAAATTAAAAAGAGAAACAATTAGGCTACAATAGAGACAATAATGTAACCAAACATTTGAAAGCACAAACTGATCCATGAAATTGTTTAACAAGCCGTTTAAAGCAACGGTATGAGACACTTCAAGCAGTCTGCAACACAACAACACAAAATACAGCCACAGGATCTTAGTTAGGCTCACAAAGACATATATGTTTATTGTCAAAGATAAGATCTGTACACATTGTGCTGTCTGTGCAAACTTGTGTTGTGTGAGGGTTACCGCAAGGTCATAGATTCTGTATCTTTGTGTTGTAATGCAGCAGAGAATCCCTGTTGTGGGTCACGTACACAGATGTACGGCAGTAAACTAGGACAGATACCTTATAATCAAAAACAGATAATGTACTGTAACACCATTACACATCCACGGCTACAGAATGCATTGCACATTAGCCTGCTATGCAGTCACAAGCATAAAGAACATACAAACAGCACACACACATGCATAGGTGTGTACACACACACACACACAAGCCCAGCAGAAAAGCTTGTGCTCTTCTTGTAGCAAAGACTGTATCAGTGTTCAAAACACCCTCTCGTCTGGGTTATTCTACCTAATCCCATCACAAGACAAATCCCCTTCAGCCAAACACACACACACACAAATGCACTAAAGTCCATTAACACAGATAACAGGTTTGCAAAACTGAAACCCACTCTGTCAGACAGTTGCATCTGCACAAAAATGCAAATGGATGCAGCACTGTTGGGGAGATACATGCGATCTTTGTTTCGGGGGCTTTAATGTTGTGCCAGCGTCTGATGGAGAAACTGGGGAAGAACGAGGGATGGAAAGAGTGTGTGTGGGGGAGGAGTGTAAACAGCTGAAAGAATAGAGC